>ML793955.1:7248-54010 GCA_009831015.1 Picea engelmannii
AACATGTACAGCTTTCACATATACGCAAGTCAAATAATACGGATGCAACTTGACAAGCATGTATTCAAAAAGCACAAGATTCTCGGCGTGTGCATGGTAAAAAAGCGCTAAAAATAAGTTTGGAATTTGGCTCCCCTATGTGCATATTCCATGTTTATATTTCAGTATTTTTTTTAATATTTTTAATTTTGAAATTTTAAAAATTAAAATACTAATTTATTTTTTAAATAAAAAATTAATAAATTATTTTTAAAACTTAATATTAAATTAATAATTTAAGTATTTGATAATAATCAACTTTATTTGAAACAGTGTAAGCCCCTTTAAACAACCTTAAAGGCCTTAGTGTTCCTCTCTAAACATATGCAACATAGAATCAAAACACAAGATTGCATTGAATTGTTTGGAGAAAGCCTCGCTAACACAACTCAAATGGGCACAAATTGGCCCATCCCATGCACTTCTAAAGTCAAATCACTTTCCCATTTGCCGATCACGAAAGAACCCTTTGAATTTTTTGAATGGAATTTATAACAAAATCCTTTTCTTTCTTTGTTTTTTTTTATGGAGTTTCCAAAAATAATCTAGGGGTGGTAGGTGCAAGAGAGAGTCTTCATGATCCCGGAGGAAACAAGATCATCTATTACGCTTGGGGTAGGGAAAGTATGGAACAATCTAGTTGAAGCTTATTTGTTGTGGTGAGATCTTTCCATTGCAAAAGATGAAGGTATAAAGATTATGACAACATTTGGTGATTTGATGTTGGTTATCAAAACAATGGTTGGCTTAGCTAGCCTGAGGGGATAAAATTGAATTCAATCATCTCCTAAATGAAGCAAATTCTTCGATATTTTGAACACGTCTCTTTCTATCACATAAAAAAGGAAATGAACGAAAGAGCGAATCACTAGGCAAAGGTTGCCACCACCTTTGGTCCAGGTGTCCTGAATAAAAATGGGTTAGTAACCTATAGCTTAGTCCCATGATTTATTTGGTAATGGTTATTTATTGGCACCAAAATCAATATGCAAGATTGGCTAAGTAATAGTTGGAGGTGACTTGGAAAGGAAGACACGTGAAGGCCTTCCTTTTAGCACCATATGGTATGGAAATCTTTGCACATGTTAATTAAATGCACAAGTTTAATCTCCAACAAGTTATGTGGGTATATTTCAATTCAAAGAGTTGTTATGGGAATTGTTCAAGGTGATTCACCTTGGGTTTCGACGGATCTGGAAACTAGAAGTGAGCTCAGTGTTGTAACATAAGTGCATTAGGTGTATTGGAGTGGATATGGAAAAAATTTCGGTGGGAAATATTCGGTTCAAAGCTAGGGCGATGGTCTTGGGTGGCGCTAGGACTCCAATCTTGGTAATATTCTCTTCTCTAACCAAGCATTTCCTGGTCTCTCAACCTTTTTATTTAGATTTTACTATCTCTAGTGTCTTTGAAACTTCATTTTGGAACAATCAGAGAAGAACAAATTTGGATTTTCTTTTTTAGTAGTGGTTTGGGAATTGGTTATATAGTTTGGGTTTTTTTACGTTGATTATTTGGCTAGTTATTTCTCATAGCCCATCCAATATTCTCCTTGGCTTCATAAGTGTGGAAGGAATAACCATGTTTATTTCTTGATTCCTGCGGATAAATTAGGAAGGTTCTTCGCATGCATGAACAAAAAAACCATGAAAACCATAGTGCTCTTATTCTTATTTCCTTAAACATTATAGAGCTTGAGCATGCCAACACCACACACAATGCCAACATAATGAGTCTCATTCTTCTTCTAATATGTAAACTTCCATAGATATTCCACTGGACAGTTCCTCACAACAGATCTAATAAATAAAACTGAAATCTACACTATGAAGGTTAAATTCCTTAGATTCCAGAATATTTAGTTACTGACTTTTTGTTTGTGCATGAAATAGATAAAATGTAGAAAATAGAGAACATGGAAATACAATCACACACCATCCAAAAAATAAAAAAATTTCTCTAGGAAACCCTTATGAGAGAAAACCTAGCCAGAAGGTGAGTTTGATCTACTCTCTTTTCTTTTAGTATGGAAATAATGCAAGTATAAAGGAGAAGGCACTCTCTATGGAGTTACTTGAGACCTATGGGTTGTTAGGATTTTACAAAACACTACCCCCTATGTTATTCTCTCTAATTTCCCACTCTTAGTTATGTTATGCTATGGAACAAAATACATTAACATAGAATGGAACCCCTTATCCTCCTAGCGGCCCAATATTTAACATAGCTGGATAACTGTCTAGGGTTAGGGTTTTGACTTCCTCAACCTTCAATTCTGATAAGATTTCAGACCTTCTATATTCTTCTTGAAATTCCTCACGTGGCTAGCCCCATCTGCATGACTAATGAGGGCTCATGTGGCTAGCCCCATCTGCAGGACTAATGAGGGCTCATGTGGCATCCTCTCGTACCATGGTGGTCAACATGATAGGTCAACGTACAAGAGGTATAACTTTTGCATATGAGCTATGATTGATGCATGGTCTACACCGTTGGAAAGGTATTGGAGTATAAAACACCGTCAAGGGGGTTTGCACATGTTTTGGACACCAAAACCCCCAAAAAAATTGTTTAATGCCTCAAAATGGATACAGAAGGTTTCGAACCCCATTTTTTCAGACTCGGACCTGCCACTACAATGACCCTGCAAGTTGATTCCTCCAATTTTTTCCACTCATAAAGCATCAAGATAGGTGAAAAATAATATAATGATCCAATCTAGATCATCTTCAGAAACAACAAATTTATTATCTAGAGGTTGAGTGCAACACACACAACTCATTAGTCCTATCTCAACATGTCATCTCTCTCTCCTTGGCCTCCGACAACCATGACATTGGGAACTTATTCCAAGTTGGGGTAATGGAAAATGATACAGTTCACCAAAATCACGATCGTATGGATATCTAAGGCCCAATTTCCTTTCATTCAGAAGGGGAACATGAAGCACAAGATAGGTTTGATTCTGACTAAGTAGAATGTTCTTTCGAGTTGCTTGTATCCTGTCTCAATAGAAGGAACTATTGATTATAGTTATTACTATAAAATTTGTATAGTTTTGGTGCACTCTTTGAACTTTGTTAAATGTAATCATTGCTAGCTTTGGCACAACCATATTTTGAAGAAACACAATTTTTTGTTTCAGTTAAAAAAAATCAACTTGATTTATTAATATTAAATAATAATGATGTTACATAAAGATACTTTCTATAATCTACATAAAGTAGATGTGTCACATCTCTAACCCTAATTGTGTTTAAAAAAATAAAAAAATAAATAAACAAATCATTTTTGCTTAGAGATACTTTATGTAATCTACATAAAGTAGATGTGTCACATATCCAACCCTAATTATGTTTTAAAAAATAATAAATAACAAAAATATATATATTTTATAATTGACTTAGTAATTAAATAAAACAAAAATAATTAGATAAAAATAAAATATATACATCAAAACAAATTATATAAATCAAAATTAATATACTTAAGGAGATTTTGGATAAGGAAACCGATTCCACATAACACAATGTGATTTATGTGAAACGTAAATATTGCAAATAGTTTTATTAATACCATACCATATTGATTGCTAAATTAGGAAACTCTAGCGATCATCTCAGAAGAAAGTTGTAGTGCCCCCACTACTAACCCTATTTTTTTTTGATACCATTAAATTAAATGCAATGCATCAAGGATTTAACATGCATCTAACTACATTTCTAAAACATGATTTCATCCAAATAAACATAGAGCATCATATAATTGCTCAAAACTTAGCGTAAACACACAACAACAAATCCCATAGATAAAAACAATGAAATAGAGATAAAAACACTTGTCTTGTTAAGCAAATGTACAATCAAATGCAAAGGACGGGCATTCCACCCAACCATATATTTTCTACTCCAAATCTCAGGAGCAAATCACCCATGAGTTGGGGCTACAAATCCATAAGAAAAGGTTTCTCTATTGTCCACTCAAAGCCCAATCTAACCCACAACAAGCTGATTTTTCCTACACATAAATCTATTCTACAGGGCTAACAATCTTCTTCTTCATGCACATGTAGCTCCGACAAGCTGACCAAAAACCCCACTATGGTTGTCTTCAAGCTCCAACACTCACTCCTTTCTTGTTGTCCCAAAAACCGGTTGTAAAAACTGCCTACAATTCCCATTCGAATTTCCCTTTTACCCATGCATGTTGTATCTCGCATTCCCCAATGTTGATTGTACTCAATTCCATACTCTCAATAACTATGTGAAGTGACTTTTCACACGAACCCTCTCACATGTATTTAATGATTGGGGATTTGATACACTCAAAGGGAAAATAGAAGGTTCATACAATATAATCATTTTAGAAAGTGGGTTGGGATTAATACACATGAACAATTCTCCCTTGGACCCCCCTCTCTTGTGGAAACGTATCCCCCATGACTCCGTCAATGTCCATTTGCAACTGACATTAGATTTTGTTTTTATTATTTTGGATATACAACGTTTACAGATTACATCACTTTGGCCCATAGTTGTACATTGTATTTACATTATACGTCACTAAAACATGGATGTTACATTCCCCCCCCCCTACAAATTACACCGTCCTCAGTGCACAACACCATACCAATATACATGTACAAAAATTACATCACAATACTTGATACTTTCACAAGTTTACAACTCCTACAACAATTCCAACCAATAATCTCTTGTTCCCCTTAACCTACACAACCCAAGGAAGTGTACCCCCTTCTCTGCAATGCTATCCCTCAATATGTACCACTTCCCTCTTAGGTATTCAACATAGGTTAGATAAGAAGTCTCCAAGTCATGGCTCCAAGAACTCCAGTTGCCAAAATGGAACCTTGCACACTTGTATACAAATATACATTCAATTTTCTTCAAAATTTGCAAAATATTGTAGGTACTCCTCCTACACGGTCTCCTCATGCTCCCACGTGGTGTATTCAATACTATAGCAGCTCCACTAGACCTTTACTAGGCTGATGGATTTGTTCCTAAGAATTGTGAGTTTTCGGTCTAGGATGTGCACTAGCTCCACCTGAAAGTCCCTTTCGTGTTCCACCTAGATCAAAGTCCAATGAATTGCATGGTTAGGATTAGACACATATTTATTCAATAAAGACACATTAAACACATTATGAATTCTCATGGATGTAGACAATGCAAGAATGTATGAAACTAGGCCTATATTCTCTATAAATTCAAATGGTCCACAGTATCTCGATGCCAAATTTGGGAAACTTCCCAATCTTAACCTTTACTTTTAAAAATACATGTTCAACCACTTTGAATTCCATGTATGTCTTGCTTTTATCTATATAATTCTTTTGCATGTCCTATGCAACCTTTAAATTTTTCTCGATCTTTACCATTTTCTCTTCCATTTCCTTTAGCAATTATGGTCCAATAATTGTTATGTCTTATGGTTTTTCTCAGCTCAATGGCGTGTTGCATTTCCTTCCATATAAATATTTAAATGGGCTCATATTTAATGATGCATGGTACCCATTATTGTAATAAAATTCAACTAGATGAAGGTATTCTTCCCACCTACAAGGCTTGTCCATTACATACATTCTCAACATATCTTCAATTAACCAGTTAATCCTCTATGTCTACCCATCCGACTCTGGATGATATGATGTATTGAAATTCGAATTAGTCCTAAATCAGTTAAATAGCCCCTTGTGAACTTGGGATCTTTGTCTTACACTGTTTCCTTAGGCACACCATGTAGCTTGACAATTTCCTTCATGTACATATTTGCAATATTGGCTAACTTGTGAGTTGTTTTCATTGGAATAAAATGTGCAGTATTTGTAAGCTTTTCCACCACTACCATGATGGAATCATGTTTCCTTGTTGTTCTTGGTAGCTTGGTGATAAAATATATTGTAACTAGCTCACGTTTCTATTCAGGAATGGGCAATGGATGTAACAATAAGGTTGGATGTTTGTGTTTGGTATTCACTTTTTAACATTTCATGCACCTAGCTTCCTCGATGTTATGCACAGTACTCTTCATATCTCCCTTTTGATGACAATATTTATACAAGTGGTCTCCTTCACATCCCCAACACTTTGTAGATTGATGCCTTGTCCTTTTCCTCAAGGAATCTGTCATTTTATGTTCACTTTGTCCTGGTTGTCCTTGTTGATATGCATGAGAGCTATTTCTAATGAAAGACATCTTGAATCCCTTCTTTCTCTAATCCATCGTTCTTATCTTCTTATCATCCAAATCCTTTTGAAAAGTTAGCCTTCCTTTGTTCTGATCATACAAATACTTATCATTCTTCATGGATTCTTCCAAAGTTCTAGGCTCATCGAATTGGATTTTATCCTTGTAAAATTATGGCAACCCACTCAATAAATATGTATTTTAACCTTCACATTCCTGATGAAGTCCACATACCTCATAAGCTCCAAGAATTTCTTTTTATAATCCTCCATAGTCATATTTCCTAGCTTGAGCTCAAAGATTTCTTTCATCTTCTTGTTATAGTAATTCTCTGACAAGTACCACTACTGGAAATATCTCTTGAATTTCTTCCAAGAAATTATCTTTTCATCAATATGCTTGACTTTATTTAATTGGTCCCACCACATGGAATCCTTTCCATGAAGGTGATATATGGAAATCCTTGCCACCAAGTTTGATGAGTAATCATGCAAATAGAAATATTTTCTCATGCCCAACAACCAAGCTTCAACATCTTCTCCCTTCATATTCTCTCCATCAAATGATGGTGGCTTGAGTTTCCTGAGCTATCCTTGCAAAGTATTTGACTTAGGTCTCCTCCTCTAATTTATGATAGGGGGAAAAGTTGGGTTGTTGTCTGAACTTGAACATGCATGTTCTCTGCTAGTCGAGTGTCCTGGTGAATGTTGATCTCTACTAACATAGTAAGACTCCTTGATTTCCTAAATCCCCCATGGTCATTCTTGTTGGGTAGGTGTTATATCCTTTGCATGTGTGTGCGGGGGTGCATCAGATTTGATGACGATGTCTGATGATACCTAAAATATTGTATATATTATATTGTGAATGGTGAAATTAATACAATGAAGAGTTGAGAGGTGCAATACCAAGGAAGGTTGATTTTCTCCCGCTTAGGGGTTTCTAGCATAAATCTATGTGTACTATGTGTATGAGCTATTGATTACTTTCTTTTTTTTCTTAAGAATATGTATTCATTGTTTTACTTCACAAGTTTAAAACTTACAATTCCTCCTATCATGAGACCTGGATGTTGTTACCTGTCTTGCACTAGCTGTTTTTTTTGTGCCATAATATTTATTGAATTTCCTCTACAACATATTCATACTCTGTAGCAGTTGAGTTTTAATTTGATTCTTCTCCTCTTGAGCTCTCATTAACCATTCATTGTCTACTCTATATATTTTCACTTCTTTTTATAATATTCTCATAGTCTCAACCAACTCCACATGTTCCACCTTGTTTCTAAGTCCATTGGACTTAGTCTCTACATTTTCCATGCTAATGCGTAGACCTTGGATCTCAACTTCATGGTTGTAATATCCTTGGGCATCCTCTATATCTCTAGTCCCCATATAGGAACCACAAATTGTTTTTACGTCTAATTATGTAAGAAATGTGCATGCAACATTTACTGTTAGAATTATTCAATATTTTAAAATTTTCATTAATTAAGTCTATCCTCGTTCTTTTCATGCAATCCCTTAAGCCTTCCCACTTCCCTCTATGACTCCATCATGGTTTGTCTAGAAATCTCTCTTGTCGAGGACTCTAGGGACTTGCAGCTGCAACAAGAAACTCTCAACATCAACCTCATTTTCTCTATGGTAATTTATTACAAAACAATATCTTCTATAGGCATAACATCTTGATTCTTTATGCATATGTAGCTCCAACAAGCCGCCCACAAACCCCAATATGGATGTCTTCAATATATATCACTGACTCCTCTCTTGTTGTCCCAAAAACGAGTTGTAAAAATGATCTAAAAATCCTTAGATGTTAAATTACTCTTTAAACACACATCAACATCTAACCTGATTCGAAATATTTTTATCGTCTTTGACTATTTGCAAATACACATGTGAATCCCCTTGCTTATCCCAATATTCATTACATGTTGATTAACTTGAGGAATAATGAGAGATAATACAACAAAAAATAAAAAGAATTAAGAAAACAAGAGTTGATGATGGAGTTCACCCCTCCCGGGCTACATCTCCAGGTCCCTTTTCAATGGTGAGATTAGTCTTCATTAATCTCAAAATGCTAAAATTACAATGAATGGAATTACAATGCAAAATTTGAAGAAACTCTTCAATTATGTTGCTCAACCTCATAAATAGAGGTCACCACTGAATCCCTCTAGAAATTTTGAGAAAAATTAGTATAAACTCGACTATGTTCTGAATAGGCATACAATGACATCCTTTAGCTTCAAGAGTATGAATGGGATTTTGGCTTGGGTTTTAGCAAGAGGTAAGATTGAAAATGACTCTATATAGATCAATTTGAAAAGGTTAAGGGGCATGCTTGTGGGAAAGGTGGATATGACAGCCTTGGGGACTCCATACCTTTAGACAACTGAAATCCAAGGTAATCCACTTCTCGATAAGGAGGAGCCTGACAAGAATCAAGGTTAAGGTTGTGGAAAAGAATTAAGAGATTCCCCCATAGGCCTCTCAAGGCTGGAGTGGTCACATGAAAGAAGTGGGCTTGCAAACCTGCTCCTCCAAAACAAAAGAATGAGATTAGTCATGCAATCAAAAGGAGACTCGTCAATACATCCTAAACCTCATATTCCCTGCCTTAAACTAAACTTCTAAGAAATTTTTGGGTTTATTCAGTGATAACATCGTGGCTATAGATGAGTGTCCTGAAACTACAAGTGTCAATTCAAAATAAAATATTAAGATCCACATGCGACAGTATAAAATTTGAAGACATTAAGCACAATCACGCCAGCAGGAAGATGCATAGTTCAGAAAAATCATCAACAACAAACTTATTCAAGACATGCAATAGAACATCAAGCCTTGCAGCCACATAAGATCATTGTTGGGCCCGAGATATGATCATTTTCATGATGGTTATTATACACTTTTGCCACATGTATATATGTGTTTTTCATCTTTTGAATGATCTTTTTGAAGAATTTGACGATAAAATGGTATGATCGACATAAGGTACATATAATTCATGTTTAATTACTGTATCAAGCATAATTCATCATGTTCTATGGTTTCCAAGAACTAAGTTACATTTTTCTAGTGTTACAGGGAAAAACGCACTACGTTTCTAGTTTCGTCACTTGATCCAGCACTCGTTCCAGTACCCGATCTGACAATCATTCCAACACTCAGTATTGCACAAAAATGCAGGGTGACTTGGCGGTTAAGGTATCGGCGGCCAGTGATGGGAAAATCGGGCACGTGGGTTTTCTTCATGATCGCCCCCTCCAGCTACTAAGCTCCAGACAACTCAGATTTAGTTGTCCAAAGAAGGTGATTATTGGCTTGCTCTGTTTTGTCAGTTAGAGCATCATTTATTGTATTTTGCCAAAATTAGAAGTGGTTCGACCCTCCTGTGGTTGACCACTTGGTTTGTAAGCTTATAAATACTGCTAGGATGGTCAGAATATTGTTAAGCAAGTAGAAGAACCATTGTATTGGAGACAAAATCATTTTTCTCTGTTTTTTATATTTACATTGCCAAAATTATGCCAGAATTGTGTTTTCAAGTTTTAATGGTGAATTCACCTTGTTAAGCTCGTGGTGTGCTTTTAGAGAGTGACCACAACTTTCTGGGGGGGGAACCAACAGTCTAATAACTGTCTTCATGTTTATTTATGCATTTCTTAATTTAATTTCTCTCTTTTATTTTCTGTACATGCATGTTTTTATTGTGCTAACTAGTTTGTTGTAGCTTAGTTGTTTTGATTCTCTTTTGCAGGTTAGATGGTGATATGTATTAACATGTGTTGATTTTATAGATTAGGAACAAACTTGCAAGTCTCTCTCTCTTAATACTAACCCCATATGCAGTTAGACTATGCTTTCTTTTATGATTTTACAGTTAAAGTTTAAAACAGATTTTTAATTAGATAGAAAAAAGTTTTTAATTTGAGTTTTCTTTTGACAAGGATTGATGGATGAATAGATTTGATTCCAGTTTTTAATCATAGTTTGCTTATCCTATTTCTTTTTATAGAACTTGTTTAATTAGTTGTTGGTTAATATAATTGTTAGATTACTTTTTAATATCATGTTTTTAATTTATGTTTTAGTCATTTCTTTATTACAGTTTGAATGGTTAGAATAGACATAGCATAGTTTTATTCTACGCAATTTTCTTTCCTAGAATTACAATGCAATTAAATTTCTTAGTTAATGGTTGAATCTAGATTGCTTATATAGTGTAGAAGTAGAATGATGATCTCATTATATTGTTGATGGTTTATACATGAATATGTAGGGTATCTAACATTATTATTATCATGGCTAAATTCTCCTTGGATTGTTTAATCCATACCTTTCATTTTTCCATTGAAATTAGTGTTGAGCTTATACTGTTGGAATTGTCCTTTATTGTCAAGTGTCATCGAGATATCATCTGTCACCACCGAAGGCAGTCACACAACCACCAACATTACATTTGAGTGTTTCATAGATTAAAGATACTTTCCTGCTTTTGTAGCTTAGAAGAGATAGTTTCTTGTTTTCGTAGATTAAGATAGAAGTTGTATTGTTGCTACAGGTTAGATAGACTTTGCTTCGATAGATTAGATAGTAGTTTGCTCATTATGGATTAGGCATTTAATGGTAGTCCCTCTTGCTTTCAATAAAATAGATTTCCTTTCATGCATTGCATTGAGCATTTAGATTTCCTTTCATGCATTAGAAATAGTTATGCATTAGGCATTTAGTCCACTTGCCTCTTAGGCTAGATAGTTGTTCAATGAGAAGTTTTTTCTTGCAGTAGTTAATTGTCTTTGCTTACTCGTCTATTTTCTTTAGTAGGTTAGATAGTTGTCTTTGCTTTCTTGTTTATTTTCTTTAATAGGTTAGATAGTTGTTTTTTCTTACTTGTCTATTTTCTTTAATAGGTTAGATAGGTGTCTTTGCTTACTTGTTTATTTACTTGCTTTCATAGGATAGTTGCTCATTGAATGTAGGTTGGCAAGTTAAAATAGTTTCTTTTGTCATTTTCTTATTATGCTTAGTAGTTTGCTTTTGGTTATTGTTGAATTAGTTTTCGTTACATTGGGTTTTTATTTGCTTTCCTAGGACTATCCATCGACCCTTGGCCCAAAAAGTACTTAGGTTACCTAGTTTCAAGTTTCTTAGTAGGATTTTCTCATTAGATAGGTTTGCCTGAGTATATTAGCCTTAGATAGTTGCCTTCATTAGTCAGACTATACTCCTACCAACCCTTCTACCTTTGGTATATATTTTTCTACAACTCTAAGTTTACTTACCCCGGGTTGACAATTTAATTGAGGGTTTTTACTGTGTTTTTAGTGCATATATAACACCCATCATTTTTGGCGTCGTTGCTAGGGAGTTGTCTCAAGGTAAGAAGTAGTTAGGAAATAGATCATTCCTAGACCTTAGCATTATATTGGTGGCGGGGGAACTTTAAGATGAGAGGTAAGAACCTATGCATCTGCTATTGCAGGCTCCCCCAAACCCAATGGTAGTTTTTCCTTTTTTTTTTTGTTTTCTTTCATGAATAGACCTAGAGATCCATAAGGTAGATACATTAAATCTAAATCAGACCTTTCAACTAAGGTTCCTTCCGATATTTTTGGGGGAAGGAACGTTCCGCTTATAAAATCCGTAGACCGATACCGAAAAATGGGAGCTAGCTCAACCCAAAGAGCTAAAATAGTCTCTGATAAGACTAACACAGGGAGCACTATAGAACAAGAAATTGAAGCATCAATCATATTAGGACAGGAGGCAAGACAACTCGAGCCTTCTGTAGAACCAAACAATACAACCTTTTCTTTTACACCACCACCAAGAAATCCTAATTTTGAGGACATCATAGACCCTGAATAGGTGAATCTTTTGTTTGGTAGTTCAGCTAATGTAATTATCTCTCAAATTGACACAGAAACTTTGGCACCAATAATCTCAACCAGCTTGAGTAGAGTCCCAGACATCCAATCAGTAGGAAGACCTTTTCATCAAAGGGAAACCTTATTCTCTTCAAAGATAAAACCACTTAGGTACTCTCTTTTTGGAAACCAAGCCAATATGGGTGATCAAGAGGACCATAAAAATATAATACATGGGGAGGAAGAAGAAACTGGAAACCAAACTGAAACTACCTTTGGGTTTCCGATTTTAGACACCAGTCCAAATGTCAACATGAAGAATATTCCTCTCTTAGCACTGCCTACCTTTATGGTAAAAATAGTGAAGATCCAGACACCTTCCTATTTGAATTTGACATCTTGTGTAGAAGCTACAACTATGTGCAAGATGCCCAAAGATTAAAACTCTTTCTTTCCACCCTCAAAGACTCTGCACTAAGATGGTTCATGGGGTTGGGAGAATCTAGTATTAGGTCTTGGGAAGCCATGAAAGATATCTTTCTTAAGAAGTACTAGGACTACTGCAAGACCAAAGAGTCTCATAATGACATCTTTAAAATCCAACAGTTAGAAGATGAGACCCTTGAAGACTATATGGAAAGATTTGGTTATATCTCCCAGAAGTCAAAATACCATGACCTCCCAAAGGATGCAATTAGGGCTCTTTTCCTTAAGGGAATTTCAGAAGAATATTTAGAGATTCTTAACCTGATGGCATCAGGTGATATTTCTCATAAACCATTTTTCGAGATATGTGAAATGTGTAATAACTACTCAAGGAGTAAAGCCAAAATAGGAAAGAATGTTCAGGACCCTTACAATAGAAGCTTAAAACCAGTTAGTTCAGGTGGCATCACAAGAGCAGAGATAGGGAACCTTCTAGAAAACTTCAAGACAAACATCTTAAGAACAATAGGTTCCCAATTGGACACTCTTAAAATAAAAAAGAAACAGGATGAGGAAAATGCAGCAATGAGCATATATTGCCCAAGGTGCAAGAGGAAGCATTCCTCAAGGAAATGCCCATTAGATAACATTTCAGTTTGTGGCTTCTGTACAAAAGACCATTCAACTATGAAATGTCCATCCTTGCCCAGTTTATTAGCCATCTATAGGAGTGGAGATCCTGGGGAGTCTTCTTGTGCACCTAGGAGGCTATGACAACCTAGAAGCCAACCCACATACCCAGATCTACACTCCCAAGTTCCACCATATTATCAACAACAACAACAGTGGAACTTGGAAAAACGGGTCTACTCAGTACCAACATCCTTGAATTCAAGGATGGAGAGGATGACACAATCAAGGAAACCCTCAATCTCCACCTTTCCCTATGTCCAACTATCTTTATCCTCAGTTCCCATTGAACACTCTGTAGCTTTTTCCAGGATTTGTTCCACCACCTTTACCTCCTATTCCACAACAACAACTGCTACAATATCAAAATCCAAGCTCCCCAAGACCAACACTATTATTGACACAGCTAGTGTCGAACCCCAATAATAAGCCCCCTCAACCTCTTAACAATTTTGAGATGCAAGCCTTCCCAAAATATGTTATTACTCTTGTTCCATTACAAGAAATTCAACTAAGATCTGGAAAAGTTCTAGATAGGAAGAGACCTTTAGTAGTCATCCAGGAAGAAGAATAAGAAGAAACCACCAAACAACCCACGGATGACACTAGCTGGGAAGATGTTATTATCCCGAAGAATCAAGAACTCAAGCTTCCCCGAAATGAACCTTCACAAATTACGAAGGTCCCTCCTTATCCAAACTAATTGGTAATCGAGAAACCTACCACTTGACCGAAATTTGACATTTTGAATGAACTGAAAAATATTTGTGTCAAGATTCCCCTTCTTCAAGCCATTAAAGAAATTCCAATCTATAGTCAAATAATTGTGTATTAAGAAGCCAGGTAGGAAGAAAAAGGACCCTCCTACAATACATTTGGTAGGAGGACTCTCTGAGTACATATCAAAGCAGCCAAAGCTAGCAAAGTATGGGAATCCAGGAAACCTCGTAGTGACCATAACCATTAATGAGGTCTCCATCAGAAACACTCTCATAGATCTAGGAGAAGCCATCAATGTTATGACCGCTACTACCTTGGAACAATTACAGTTACAACCTCTTCTTCGACCTACCCCAACCATTTTGGAATTAGTAGATAAGACTAGGGTTATACTTGAAGGGATTTTAGATGATGTCATGGTTACTTTAGCCTCATGGGAGTACCCAATATATTTCCTGTTCATTCATTCAAAGGATCCTACCAGAGGTCATCCCGTTATCTTGGGAAGACCTTGGTTAGCCACAACCAATGCATTTATTGGTTGTATAAAAGGAGAAATGACCATCTCAAATGGTCTCTCTATCTGAAAGCTCACCATTCACCCTCCAGATCAATCTATTATGGAGAATCTATGGTGGCTTGAATGTCCATATGAGAACGAGGACTGGGAAGAACCCGTATTGCCAAGTGACCATGCATGGGCACTTCAAGAGAACACAACTGAAAATGTGCTAAACCAATTCATTTCTGCCGTCACATGTGTGGATTTTCCACAGTCTTTTCCCTAATTTGAGTACATGTTTGGGAAAGAATTTCAAGAACAATTGGATCCATCCATTTTGTCTTCGACATATTTTATTTTCGAGATAGATGAGTCTGCCATGTCTTATACTATGCCCTACGAGATTAGTCCAGGGAAATTTTACACATAAACTCTGGGCTAGATGCAGACCAACAAAAACAGTTAGTAGATATCCTTAAAGAACAATCAGGAGCATTTGCCTGGGAATACATTGACATGAAGGGTATACACCCTGACACATGCATCCATCATATATACACCGAGGGGAAAGTAACACCTGTTAGGCAACCCCAGAGAAGGATGAACCCAACACTCAAAGACATATTCAAGGAGGAAATCCAAAATTTGTTGAATGTCGGATTTATCTATCCCATCTCTGAAATTAAGTGGTTATCCCCACTTGTAGTGGTCCCAAAAAAAGTGACCAGAAAATGGAGAATTTGTGTTGATTTCTGGGAACTCAACAAAGCCACTCTGAAAGACTACTTTCCTCTTCCTTTCATTGACCAAGTTCTAGATACCTTATCTAGAAAGAAATATTTTTCCTTTCTAGATGGGTACAATAGGTACAATCAGATTCTTATAGCACCTGAGGACCAGGACAAGACTACCTTTACTTGTCCTTGGGGCACCTATTCCTATAGGGTCTTACCATTTGGATTGTGTAATGCTCCTGCCAATTTTCAATGAGCAGTAGTAGGGATATTTTCTGATCTTATTCATGATTGTGTGGAGGTCTATATGGATGACTTCATAGTCTATGGAAAAACTTACCAGGAAGCCTTAGACAACTTAGAAAAAGTTCTCATCAGATGCCAGGAAATGAACCTATCTCTAAGTCATGAAAAATGAAAAATGTTATTAACTGAAGGAGTGGTTCTAGGAAATCATGTTTCATCTGAAGGGATAAAATTTGATCCTGCAAAGATTGAGGTCATTGTTAGACTTCCACCCCCCAAGACTCAAAAAGAGGTGAGAAGCTTTCTTGGACATGTCATATATTACCGACGGTTTATTGAAAATTTTACAAAGATTGTTGCACCTATGTTTGGATTATTGATAAAATATGTTGATTTTGTTTGGACTAAGCAGTGTCAAACTGCCTTCGAAACCCTGAAAGCCAAGCTGTCTGTGGCACCAGTTCTTAGAGGGCCCAATTGGAATCTCCCATTTCATATATCCACTGATGCCTCTGACACTGCAATAGGAGGGGTATTAGGGAAGAAAGAGGACCAACAATCCTATGCCATTTATTTTGTAAGTAAGAACTTGTCCCCTGCTGAGTTGAACTACACAATCACTGAGAAAGAATTCTTGGTAGTTGTTCATGCTATTAACAAGTTTTATTATTACATTACAAGTTATGAAGTATTTGTACACCCCGATCATTCTGCCATTAGGTTCCTCATGAACAAACCTATAACTAATGGTCGAGTGACTAGGTGGCTCTTGTTATTGCAAGAATTTAATATCATTGTGCTGGACTAACCTGGAAAGGATAATGTAGTAGCTAACTTTCTTTCCCAAATAAAAAATGAGGATGATGATATCCCTGTAGATGATAGTTTCCTAGATGAGCATATTTTTTCCCTCTCTGTCAATACCCCATGGTTTTCGGATATGGAAAACTATCTAGCTACTAGGAGGTTATTGTCTCATTTGTCACCTCATGAAAAGCGAAGAATTATTACACAGAGTGCTAATTACTCTTGGGTTGGTCATGATCTTTTTTGCACATGTCCTGATTTGATTATTCATAGATGTGTCCGAGAGGACGAGGTACCTGAAATACTACAAAGTTGTCATGATGGACCATGTGGTGGCCATTTCTCTGACAAACGCACAACATATAAGGTATTACATTCATGTTACTATTGGCCTAGCATTTTCAAAGATGTTGCCAAGTATGTGAGAAGTTGTGATAGTTTCCAAAGGATAGGTAGACCTACGTCAGCTGACGAAATGCCTTTGCGTGCCCAAGTTATGATAGAACCCTTCGAAAAATGGGCCCTTGACTTTGTAGGACCAACTTCACCCATGTCCCGTAGGAAGAACTATATCCTGGTTTGTACGGACTATGTCACCAAATGGGTAGAGGCAAAAGCCCTATTTAGGGCCACAAAGAAGTCTGTTGTAGAATTCATTTATGAAGACATCTTTACCCACTTCGGTGTCCCTCGTGAAATTGTTACCGACCAAGGAACTTAGTTCACTTCCAAGCTGATGAAATAGCTAACAGAGAAATATGGGATTAAACATTGTAAATCATCTCCATACCATCCACAAGCCAATGGTCAGGTTGTTGGCAGGGCTTGCAATTTGCACAGGGAAGTTTGCACAGTTTGCACAGGACATGACTTGGTTTTTTCATTAATGTCAAACTTTAAAATGCCAAAGGGGGAATTTGTTGGTTTGTTTTCACAGAAACCATGGATCAGTTTGCATAGGCATTGTGGTTCCTAATTCGGAGCTCAGCATGCCTCTTGACATACCAAAACACGAAACTATAAAGAACCCAGGAGGTGAGACTTTGGTTATAACTCGAGGTCACATGTGAAACGAGCTTTGGAAGAGGAGTCAACACCCTTAGCTTGAATTTCAAAGATAGGATATTGACCAGCACATAACATATCATCCTAAGTGATGTCATTATGATATGTCACTCCGGGAGTTTCTATTTCGGGATTTTTGCATGGTAAGCAAAAACAACTCCAATATCACGAAGTCCTGAATGTTGAAATACCAAAAGGGACACACGTCACACGATCTACTATTTCGATAGTTTTTGAATTGTTGGAGGTCATGAAGACCTAATGGCCAAAGTACCAAAACCTCGATAGCCATCCATCTCGATGAATGATTAATTCATGTCCATGGGATTAAGCATTGGAGGGGTAATATAAAATTTGTATATGACCGTTGATCTGTCCTCGAGAAGTTAACGAGAACCATCCGATCTATGTCCACTAGATCAAATCTGAAGCTGTCAGATCATTTTGGGGATTGTGACTTGGAGTGTCGAAACACTTCATCACAGAAATGCCGAAATGCCGAAATGCGAAATGTCGAAATGCCGAAATACGGAACGCCGAAATGCCGAAATATGGAACGCTGAAATGCCGAAACGTGAAACGCCTAAATGCTGAAATGTGAATTTTTTTTTTTGCGTAGGCCGTGGTTACCACCAATGGTCATATGAGGAGAAGGATCTAGAGTAGCTAGGCTCCATTTCGGGTAATGGAAGTAGAAGAGTCAAAGAGACTCACGACAAAATTCCCGAATTGCGAATTGCGAAATCCTTTTATAAGTCAGGTTCTTGGTCATATCCAATGGGTATATGGTTTAAGCACAAGTGTCTTTCCAAATCACTCAAGCAGTTTTTCTATGCTAAGTCAAAACAAATGTATGATCATCGAACGGTGTTGGTTAAATATCTAAACTGATCATGTGGATGTTGTTCTTCTTGATGCCTTGGCCAATAATGATCACTGTAAGGTAGTTATTCAATTATTGTAACTGAATCTTCAAAGCCTAAGGGTTGTAGTGTACGCTCTGATTGTACAGAGTAAATATAAGTGAATTTTTGTGTGATGTATTTTTTTTAAGAATAGGGAATGGAATTGATGGTAGAGTTGTAGCTCTAAAACACAGAGGAGAAAAGTAAAATTTATTTCTGTAACTTGAGATGAACTGAAATAAAATTATACAGGGACAGTGAGAAGAAATGATGAAGATAGAACAAAGATTCAAGAGAGAAGACATATGCACAGATTGATAAATCTATGTGGTTTGGTCAAGAATGGATTCTGATATGAATATATAAATAGAGAGGATTTGAATGCTTAATCTTTGACAGAGAAGATAAAGAGTTGGTTTGTAGGTTCTTAGTGACAGATAAGGATTCCAGGGTAGTAGGGAGGAGCAAGGGGAGATTGTAAAAGTCTCCTATACAAGTTGGTGCTTGTACATTTGGGAGTTGTAGCTTCCATTTAGTAGGTGCTGAAGAAACAGAGGTAGCAGCCTCATCTAGTTTTTATCTCAGATAAAATAAGAATGTAAAGAGGAGCTGGAGCTTTCCTTTCATTCATAAGAAGAAGAGGTTTTTCCCTTTTGGGTTTCCTCATGAAACATCACTGTGTCACTGTTTCATTTATGTGATTGTATATTTATTGGTTAAATCTATTACTGCAAGTTAAATGTTAAAGGCATGATTTATTAATTAGTAAGTAATCTGCTTATAAAATGAAAGAAATTTTATACAACTAATTCACCCCCCCCCTCTCAGTTGACTTATCTTGTTCAACAATTGGTATCAGAGCAGGTTACTTCAAGATATCAGTTTAACCACTAGAATTTTTTGATCATTCATAATGGATAAGAAGTCAGAATTTATAAAACATGTATTGCCTTTATTTGATGGTCATAATTATGCTTTTTGGAGTATTAGGATGAAGTTGTTTTTACAGACTCAAGGAGTAGATATCTGGCAGGTACTAAATGAATATAAAACACCAACAACCATTCCAATAGGTACTATAGCTAAGAGACTCTATGAGAGTAATTCCAAAGCTATGTATGCAATAGTAGGAGGTCTAGCAGGGTCAGAATTTGTTAAAGTTATGCATTGTGCATCAACAAAAGAAATATGGGATAAATTGAAAAATGTATGTGAAGGAGACACTAAGGTAAAGAGTGCTAAGCTACAATCATATAGAAGTCAATTTGAAAGTCTGAAAATGGAAGAATCTGAAGATATAGCTACCTGCTTTCTTCGTATTGATGAAGTAGTTAACACCATGAGAGGTCTAGGAGAAACAAATAATAATAATAATATTGTGCAAAAGGTACTTAGATCACTTCCTGCAAGATTTGATTCAAAGATATCTGCATTATACGAAAGAACATATCTTGATGCTTTAGAAATGGATGAATTACATTGTAATATACTAGATATAAAAAGTATGCAGAACATAAATAAAATGCTAGAAATGGAAGAATAACAGTAATATAACCAACATAATCTCCACAATAACACAGAAATGATATAAGAACAACAACAGAAATAACACTTTGATTTAGAAAGTAATGTTCACAGGCCTCTTCGTGGGGGCAACCTCCAGTCGAGCATCTCTCTGTTACAATAATCTCCAAGATAGGGTTCTCATACCCTTGACTCCTATTTATACTAAATATGTCTATCAAAAGAAGCATCTAGAGGAAGATCCTTCTAGAATCGGAAGCTTCTATTATGTCTTCTTACATCCGCCTTATTCTATTTTATTGAAAGGCCTTATTAATATTTACCTTTATTACATTCGAATATATTGTTCTACCTATGTGTGGGTTAGGACCCTAACATGTACACCCTCTTAAAAACAACCATGTCCTCAAGGCTTGAGATGTGGAAATTGTTGTAGAATGGTAGTTGGTTCCCAAGTGGCATCTACTGGAGTTATATCTTTCCACTGGACTAGCACTTCCTTGATAGTTATCTGACGCAGGCGACGCTCACATTGGTCCAAAAGTGCTTCTGGCTGTAGCCAAATGGATCCTTCTTCAGCTAACTTGGGAAGGTTGGTTTGAATTTGGTGTTGGATTACTGAGAGGGGGGGTGATTCAGTAATAACGTAATTATAATCCTTTTTCTTCAAATGTTATATCAATGTAGAATTATTATCCAATAATGAGCAGTAATAAATAAACAATCACACACATACACAGTACACCAGTGTTTTACGTGGAAACCCAAATCGAGAGAAAACCACAAAATGCTTTTTCTTATTTGTCTTGAAGAATCACATTCATTGGAAGAACCAACTTCCTTTGTTTTCCAGCTGCAACTAGAAGGAGGCTCCAACCCCCTAGTTTCTTAGGCTACAACCTGAGCAAAGCTCCAACTCCCCAAATCTCTAGCTATAACCAGAAGGAGGCTACAACCCCCAATGTTCTCCGGCTACAACCAGAAGGTGGCTACAACCACCTGTCCTTCCCCCGTCCTGCCACCCTGAAGTAGAAGTAGAATGATGGAACCATAGTCACACTATCACTGTGAGATATACTGTTGTAAACTTGTACCAATAAATCTAAACCATGCATCAACCATGCATCAACATGTACCTCAACTTGTAATCAACCTGTACCATAAACAAATGCATCAACCATGCACCAACTTGTAATCAACCTGTACCATAAACAAGTGCATCAATCATGCACCAACCTATAATCAACATGTACCATAAACAAGTGCATCCAACTATGTACCAATTATGTTCCAATCATGTGTCAACTACTCATCAACTATGACTCATCAATATGTATCGATATCATCAACTATACACCTCAACCATGTACTCAACATGTGCCACAACCAAAAGCCCTCATCAAATTTATCATCCAAATATGATTTGTATCTCTGTAATAGACCTAGTGTATATGATCACATTGATATAAACCCTCCTTAAATTTAAAAACAAGAGACTAGCATTTTCATCAAACTTTTCTTTAGTCTCACATGCCTAGTTTTGGATTAGTCAACAACACTAACTTGAAGTAATCATAACTTTGAACCTATAATGTATAAATATATGAAACTGATACGCAATGTTCCTCAGTGTATTTTATGAAATTCCTCCAAGTGTCACTACTTGGAACCTCTCATAAAAGGAGTTATAGAAAAAAAGACATACCTTGCTGAATTCTATCTTATTCTAGAGAGCGACCTTGTAGAGCATGCCCCACACAAAATGTTTGATGAATTGATCTAAAACTATTACACAGTATAATAGAGACTATTCCCTAACCAACACATTTTTTCTCACTAAATTTGGATCTGTTATGAAGAAGTTATGACGTTTTTACCCGAAACACCTGATTTTGACTAGTTTCAGGACTGGCCACGAACCCTATTTTCCACGGAGTGTAACTCCCAAAATACAATGACCCGCAAGCTTAATTTTTTACCACAACTACTTGGATATGTTTTCTCACTAGAACAACAATTTCAGGATCTGAATAATTATAGAAAAAAATTTATAGCGAAAGTGGTGAGATGACCTGTAAATAACATACCTTAGAAATCACCATCAAAAGAATTTATCCTTCCTTTCATTTTGGCCTTCTTTTCTTCACTTTCCTTAGAATTTCGGCTTAGATATCCTTGGTTACCTCAGAAACATATATATATTCAATATTCTCAAGTGTGATTCAAATGATAGAGCCTTGCCTCTTATTTATGCTCTCCAAGTAGCTTCCTTAAAAACATCTTCTAGGTCACTTGGCCCACTTTCCTTATTTTAGGGTTGGGTCCACTTCTAATTTCTCCATTAAATTTATTATTGAAATAATTTATTGTGTATTCACTTTGAATTATAATACAATAATAACTTCACTTTATTACTTACCTTTTAAAATCTCTTAAACCACTTTGATTACTTTGACCTTTCGGGGCTTCTAGATGACATATGAGGGTCCTCCAACTTCGTAAGGCCATAACTCTCAAACCGTGAGGAGTTATGTGATGTTCTACATACCACCAAAAATGGCATGACATGTACTATCCATATAGAATAGTATTATCTAAAAATATATCTTAACTCATACCAGTACCCATCAAACAAACTTGGGTCCATTACCCAAACCCGGGGTCTCCAACTTCTCATGGCCATAACTCTCTAACCATGAGGAATTATGTGAAGTTCCACATACCACCGGAAATGACATGACAAGAACTATCCATCTAGGATATTTTCCTTGAAGAATTCACATTCCTTCATCTCATTATTCCACAATTAATCATGGGTTCTCTTACTCCAAAAAGTGTCTTCCCGTGAGGGCTTTCCCATAAGGGGACCACTTTGGAGTTCATCCATATTTACTTCTTATCAACCATGAAAAAACAATAATGAGTCATATTTACATCAAACACTATTGGGTCCATTACCCAAACCTTTGTGCTAAGGGTCTTTCTTCAAGGGTTGACATCAATGACAACCAACCTTGATCAACAATCTCCCCCTTTGGCATTGATGGCAACACTCTGATGCAACACTGAAATCATATCACTCATGCTCCCCCTGAAACCATGCCTCTGTCCTATGCATCTAATAATTTTTCTCCTCCTGGAACCATGCCTCTGTCCTCTACATCTGATAAATCTCTCCCCCTTTGTCATCAATGGAAAAGGTATCTTTCCATCCAGGGTTGCTCCCCCTGACAGAGTGTCCTCTTATGGTGCTTCCTCGTGTACATCTAAGACATATAAGATAAGCATTCAAAAATCATTAATTTTTGGAGTAGAAATAACTCCAAGTCTTTGGCGAAGATATTCAAAGAGTTCTTGTGGAAGTGGTTTTGTAAAGATGTTTGCCACTTGTTCTTTTGCGCCCACATAATCAACTCTGATGTTCTTTTCTGCAACCTATTCCCGTAGAAAGTGATACTTGATTGGAATGTGCTTAGTCTTAGAGTGCATCACTGGGTTTTTTGAGATATTGATGGCACTTGTATTATCAAAATATATTGGAATGGGCTCATCATACTCAACCTGTATATCTATCAAAGTTCGTTTCATCCAAAGAACCTGTGTACAACATGATGCTGCTGCAATATACTCTGCTTTGGTTGTAGATAGAGATATCGATGATTTTTTCTTGCTTATCCATGATACCAAACACTCACCTAAGTAGAACGTTGCTCCACTGGTGCTTCGTTGGTCATCAATACAACCTGCCCAATCTGCATCTGTGTAGGCAATAAGTGAGATCTTTTCCTTTTGGATACCATAATCCAAACTCTTTTGTTCCTTTAAGATATCTGAAGATCCTCTTTACTGCTAATACATGTGATTCCTTTGGTGTTGTTTGAAATCATGCCACCTGTCCAACTGCCTGCATTACATCTGGTCTGGATGCTGTCACATATAGTAGACTGACAATCATTGACCTATATTGCCTCTGATCTATAAACTTTGAATCATCATCTTTTCTCAACTTACAATTGGTTTTCATGGGAGTGATAACTGGTTTGCAATCTTCCATTCCAAACCTCTTTAGCATTACTCTGATATACTTGGTTTGAGAAATAAAAATTACTTGGTTGCTTTGATGTATCTGAAGTCCCAAAAAGAAGGATAGTCCTCCAAGTAACGACATTTCAAATTCACTCTGCATGTCTTTTGCAAATTTCTGGCTTAACTTGTCATCATCACTACCAAAAATAATATCATCAACATAAACTTCTATTAATAAAATATTACCTTGACTTACCTTGATGTAGAGGTTGTTGTCTGCACTTCCTTTTCTAAACCCTGCCTACTGCAGATACTTATCCAGTCTAGAGTACCATGCTCTAGGAGCCTGTTTTGGACCATACAAGGCCTTATTTAATTTACACACATAGTATGTGTTCTCTGACAATTGAAATCCTTCTGGTTGTTCAATGTAGACTTCTTCTTCAAGTTCCCCATTCAGAAAAGATGATTTTACGTCCATCTGATATACTTGAACAATTTTGGACCATGCATAAGATAAAAGCAAACATATTGTTTCCATTCTGGCAACTAGGGCAAATGTCTCTTCAAAGTCGATTCCTTCAATTTGTGCATATCCTTTACATACCAATATAGCTTTGTTCCTTGTAACCTGCCTATCTTCATTCAATTTATTCCTGAAAACCCATTTTCTGCCGATCACATTCTTATTCTTTGGTCTTGGAACCAATTCCCAAGTGTCATTTTTCTCTATTTGATCCAATTCTTCATCCATGGCCTTATTCCAAAATTCGTCCTTGTTGGCTTCTTCAAAACAGTTTGGTTCAATTTTAGATAAGAGTGCTAGGTGTGTTTGTTCTGGTGAACATATTTTTCTTCTAGTCTCGACTACTGCATCTTTGTTTCCAATAATCTGATCTGAAGGATGATTCTTCTGTACTCGTTTGCTAGGTGTCTTTGGAGATACTTATTGAACTTGCTCTTCTACTTCTCTCATATTCTCTTCATCTTCATCTTCCGCTTCTTCTTCAAAACATTGTTCCATTGATTTGTTTTCTTCTTTCTTTGATTTTGGTCTACCTGTTTCATCAATTGTTACGTTGATGCTTTCCACAAATTTGTTTAATCTTAGATTGTAACACTTGTATGCTTTCCTTGTACTTGATTAACCAACAAGTATTCCTTTGACCACACAAGAGTCAAACTTTCCCATTCTACCATCTTCTCTTTTGATGTAGCATTTGCTTCCAAAAACTATGAAGTGCTTCACATTTGCTTGTCTTCCTTTCCATAGCTCATAGGGATTTTTATCAGTGTTGTTTTTTAGCATTACTCTGTTTTGAATGTGAACTGTTGTATGCACTACCTGTGTCCAAAAAATATTTGTCAACTTTGAATCCATTATCATTGTTCGAGCCATTTCTTGTATTGTCCTGTTCTTTCTTTCAACAACTCCATTCTATTGAGGTGTCCTAGCGATAGAGAATTGTCTTTTTATTCCATGATTATTGCAGTAGTCCATAAATTCCTCTGAGATGAATTCTCCTCCATTATCCAATCTTAAGCATTTGATTCTTGAATCCATCTCATTTTCAACCATTTCCTTGTAGATCTTGAAATTTTCAAAAGCTTCTGATTTTTTCTTGAGAAAGCAAATTGCAGTCATTCTTGTATAATCATCAACTAATAACATAAATTATCTCTCACCTTTTAAGCCTTTTGTTGTAGTTGGTCCAACTAGATCAGTATGCACAATTTCCAGTGGTTTTGTTGTTGAATATTCATTTGATTTGAACGTGGTCTTTGTTTGCTTTCCTTGTTGGCAATGCCTGCATAAAGTGTTGGTTGGTTTTGTGATCTGGGGCATTTCTTTGACTGCTTCTCTTTTGCTGACTTTGACAATGTTATCAAAATGTATGTGACTCATTATTTTGTGCCATAGCCAAATTTCATCTTTCTTTCCTAGACAACACTTTTCATTTCTAATTTCACTTAACACATATATGTTGCTTGAAGTTCTTGCAGCTGTAGCGACCAATTTCCTTGAACCTTCTTTTCTTATCTCACACTTTTGTGAATCGAAAGTAACTTTATGACCTTGGTCACACATTTGAATCACACTTAAAAGATTATGTTTCATATCTTCTACTAGTAGAACATTTTATTCCTTTTCATTCGTGTTCCCAATTCGGATTGTGCCTTTTCTAATGATTTTGGATGAATCATCATTTCCAAAGGAGACTGATCCATCTCTTTCCTCTCGTAGTGTAAGAAAATTGTCTCTATCACCTGTCATGTGTTTTTAACATCCACTGTCAACATACCAACCATGTTTCTTTTGTTTAGCTTGTAGAGCGACTGTGCATTCTTCATTGCTATACTGATCTTGCTTTCTTATCGATGTCATTTTCTTAGGTTCTTGTTTGTGACTCTGTTAAGGTTCTTTAGGAGGGACTATCATTCTGCAATTTTTGGCCATGTGTCCAAAATTGTTACATTTGTAACATTCCACTTCAGGGCTCAAGGATTCAAACCTGTTGTAACTTCTTCTCTGTGTTTCACTAGGTCTTCTTGAATAGCCCCTTTGTGTATGGCTCTCAAAGTAGTTATTGTTCCTATTGTTAGCTCTGCAATTTACATCTTTATGTCCAAAATTATTACAAGTATAACATAAGCCAAAAAATATAGTTTAATACCTGGTAGTTGAAGATCTTATGAAAGGAGGTGCTCTTATGAATTCTTCTTCTTCTTGAGGCCTGTCTATCTGTTGTTGATTCTGAAATTTGAATGTTCTCGGTGGAGGAGTGTCCCTGTAATCTTCCTTATATATATTTTTATTCCCTTTGATTGTTTCTGCATAAAGTTTTGTATTTGTTTCTTGCTCTATTGTTTTGGAGCTTGATCCCTTTTCTGTCTGATTGTATCCAAGTCCGGACATGTCAAGATAATATTTTTGACTGCTGATAATGTCATCCAGAACTTTTGAGCTATTCTGCATATTTTTCTTTTGAATATCCTTTCTTAGTGTGAAAATCTCTACTTCGAGGTTTCCAATGATCCTGTCCTTTCCTTCTAGCTGTTCTTTGAGTGCTTCTTCAATTCTTTTATCTTCTTCTATTTGAACCTTCAATTTTGTGATCATTTGTTCTAGTTCTTGAGTGTCTTTTTTCTTATCTAGTTTTGCTTGTAGTTTCTTGTTTTTCTTCTTTTCTCTTCTGATAACTTCTATGGCACTCATTAATTCTTCTCGGAAGTCAACTTATGCCTCTTCAATTTCTTCTTCATATTCTTCTTCAAAGTCTTCTTTATCAAAGTCTTCTACTGCCATGAATGGAACTCTCCCTGTTTCACTATCACTGACTTCATCTTCATCTGATGATGAGATGTCTTCTTTGGTGAAAAAGTTTTTCTTGAAAAGTTTCTTTGGATTTCTTTTACCTTTATATGTTTGTCTACCTTTTGAGTATCCTTCATCATTTCTCTTTTTCTTATGAGGACATTTTTTAGCAAAATGACCAATACCATCACAATTAAAACAAATTTAAGGAAGCTTACCTTTGTACCTACTGTTGGTTCCCTTGTTCAATCTTTTGACGAAGTTGGCCACTTCTTCATCATCTTACGAGACATCGTTGCTACTGCTATATTCTTTTTGTTCATTTTTCTTTTACTTTGATATTTTGGATGCTTTGAAGGTTGCTTCTTTTACATCTGGATTTTCCTGTTCATTTCTCATCTCATATGCTGTGAAGATTCCATGCAGTTCATCCATGCTTATTGAGTTTTGATCCGATCTTTCTTATAGTGATGATATCTTAGGGTTGAATCTCATAGGAAGAGATCTTAGTACCTTTTGAACAATTACAGATTCTTCAATTTTTTCTCCCAATCCTATGATTGCATTCACTGTTTCATCGACTCGTAAGAAGTAGGCTGCAATATCTTCATCTTCCTTCATTTTTAGTTGTTCAAACTGACCCCTATAAGTTTGAAGCTTTGCTGCTTTGACTTTTGAATCTCCTTCATCAATATTTTGAAGCTTGTCCCAAATCTCTTTAGCAGATTTACAATGTGAAACTTTGGTGAATATCGTATCACTAAGACCATTCAAAAGTGCATTTATGGATTTGGAATTATTCTCACCGAGTTTCACTGCTTTTTCATTTGTTGGTGGAACTGCTGGTGCTATCTATCCATCTACAATTGATTGCCAAAATTGAAATCCCTATGCCTGTATATATGACTTCATCCTTATGCTCCAAAAAGCATACTTTTGTCCATCAAAATATGGTATTCCATTTTTATACGAGTTGGTACTCTCCATGATCTACCTTTCAGTGGTTAAACTGATTTATGAAGGAACCTGCTCTGATACCAATTGTTGGATTACTGAGAGGGGGGGTGAATCAGTAATAGCATAATTATAATCGTTTTTCTTCAAATGGTATATCAATGTAGAATTATTATCCAATAATGAGCAATAATAAATAAACAATCACACACATACACAGTACACCAGTGTTTTACGTGGAAACCCAAATCGGGAGAAAACCACAGAATGCTTTTTCTTATATGTCTTGAAGAATCACATTCATTGGAAGCACCAACTTCCTTTGTTTTCCAGCTGCAACTGGAAGGAGGCTCCAACCCCCTAGTTTCTCAGGCTATAACCTAAGGGAAGCTCCAACTCCCCAAATCTCTGGCTACAACTAGAAGGAGGCTACAACCCCCAATGTTCTCCAGCTACAACCAGAAGGTGGCTACAACCACCTGTCCTTGCCCCGTCTTGCCACCCTGAAGTAGAAGTAGATTTATGGAACCACTGTCACACTACCACTGTGAGATATACCGATGTAAACATGTACCAATAAATCTGAACCATGCATCAACCATCCATCAACCTGTACCTCAACCTGTAATCAACCTGTACCATAAACAAGTGCATCAACCATGCACCAACCTATAATCAACCTGTACCATAAACAAGTGCATCAACCATGCACCAGCCTGTAATCAACCTGTACCATAAAAAAGTGCATCCAACCATGTACCAAGTATGTTCCAATCATGTGTCAACTACTCATCAATATGTACCAACATCATCAACTATACACCTCAACCATGTACTGAACATGTGCCACAACCAAAAGTCCTCATCAATTTTATCATACAAATATGATTTGTAGCTCTATAATAGACCTATTTTATATGATCACATTCCTACAAACCTTCCTTAAATTTTAAAACAAGATACTATCATTTTCATCAAACTTTTCTTTAGTCTCACATGCCTAGTTTTGGATTAGTCAACAACCCTAAATTGAAGTAATCATAACTTTGAACCTGTAATGTATGAAGATCTAAAACTGATACACAATGTTATTCAGTGTGTTTAATGAAATTCCTCCAAGTTTCACTACTTGGAACTTCTCATAAAAGGAGTTATAGCAAAAATGGCATACCTTGCTGAATTCTGGCTTATTCTAGAGAGCGACCTTGTAGAGCATGCCCTGCACAACATATTTAATGAATTTATATAAAAATATTACACAGAATACTAGAGACTGTACCCTAACCAACACATGTGTTCTCACTAAATTTGGATCTGTTATGAATAATTTATGATGTGTTTACCCGAAACACCTAATTTTTACTAGTTTCAGGACTGACCACAAACCCTATTTTCCACGGAGTGTAACTCCCAAAATACAACGAACCACAAGATGTATTTTTTACCACGGATACTTGTATATGTTTTCTCACTTACATAGCAATTTAAAGATCTAAATCATTATAGAAAAAATAAATTATAGTGAAAATGGTGAGATGACCTGTAAATAACATACCTTAGAAAGCACCATCAAAAGAATTTATCATTCCTTATATTTCAGCCTTCTTTTCTTCACTTTCCTCATAATTTAGGCTTAGATATCCTTGGTTAAATCAAAAACATATAGATATTCAATATTCGCAAGTGTGATTCAAATGAGAGAGCCTTGCCTCTTATTTATACTCTCCAAGTAGCTTCCTTAAAAACATTTTCTAGGTCACTTGGCCACTTTCCTTATTTTAGGGTTGGGTCCACTTCTAATTTCTCCATTAAATTTATTATTGAAATAATTTATTTTGTGTTCATTTTGAATTATAATACACTCATCACTTCACTTTATTATTTACCTTTTAAAATCTCTTAAACCACTTTGATTACTTTGACCTTTTGGGGCTTCTAGATGACATATGAGGGTCCTCCAACTTCGTAAGGCCATAACTCTCAAACCGTGAGGAGTTATGTGACGTTCTACATACCACAGAAATGGAATGACATGTACTATCCATATAGAATAGTATTATTTGAAAATATATCATAACTCATACCATTACCCATCAAACAAACTTGGGTCCATTACCCAAACCTGGGGTCTCCAACTTCTCATGGCCATAACTCTCTAACTGTGAAGAATTATGTGACGTTCCAGATAACACCAGAAATGACATGAAAATCACTATCCATCTAGGATATTTTCCCTAAAAAATTCACTTTCCTTCATCTCATTATTCCACAATTAATCATGGGTTCTCTTACTCCATAAAGCATCTTCCCGTGAGGGCTTTAACCATAAGGGGACCACTTTGGATTTCATCCATATTTACTTCTTATAAACCATGACAAAACAATAATGAGTCATATTTACATCAAACACTATTGGGTCCATTACCCAAAACGTTTTGCTACAGGTCTTTATTCAAGGGTTGGCATCAATGACAACCAACCTTAATCAATATTTGGCACCTAGTTCCAATCACCTTCTTTAAGCATGAAACATGAAAAACAGGATGTATCTTCGAATGATTGGGCAAAGATAACTGATAGGCTACTTGTCCCACACACTTGAGAATTGTATAAGGACCATAAAATTTGGGCGCTAGCTTCTGACAATGCTCAGCCTTGAGGGAAGTTTGCCTGTAAGGTTGCAGTCGCAGAAACACATGATCCCCTTCTGCAAATTGGCGTTCACAGTGACCTTGATCTTATTGTTGCTTCATGCGATTCTGTGCTATGGCCAAGTTCTCTTTGAGGGTATGGAGAATGGCCTCTCGAACTGTAAGTGTTTTATCAACCACCTGGACCTTCGAGGTACCCGGTAAGTATGAGAGAACTGAAGGTGGCTTCTGTCCATATACCGCTTCAAAAGGAGTCATGCGTGTAGCTGTATGGTAGGAAGTGTTGTACCACCATTCAAATAGGGGTAACGATTGAGCCCACTGATTTTTCTTTTGAGAGGAAAAACACCTCAGATATGTGTCCAAACACTTGTTGACAACTTTCGTTTGACCATCAGTCTGGGATGATAAGTTGTGTTGAGATGCAATTGGGTTCCCTATAGCTTGAATAGTTCTTGCCAAAAATTGCTTGTTAAAGTTGGGTCACGATCATAAACAATAGATTGCAGCATGCCATGAAGCTTGAAGACTTGGTCCATGAAAATTTGAGCCACCATGGATGTTGTAAATGGGTGTTGAAGAGCGCAAAAATGAGCATACTTGGAAAGGCAATCAACAACCACCATTATGACTGATTTATTTCCCGATTTGGGTAAGCTGATAATAAATTCCATAGAGATATCCTTCCAAATAGCAGGTGGAATTGGAAGCAGTTGTAGTGTGCCCAGAGATTTGACTATTTCTCCCTTTTTGTTTTGACACACATCACATTCAGTGAAAAATTACAGATGTCCTGTTTCGTATAATCCCAGAAAAAATAACGTTTGACCCTGTCATAGGTTTTGGTGAACCCAGAGTGTCCCGCTGTGGGTGTATCATGAAGCTCAGAAAGTACCGTGGATTTAAGCTTTGATTGTTTACTTAAATAAAAATGGACTTTGTATCGAAGCTCATCATGGAGCCAAGAATACCCTGGGGGAGCTGGAGCATTGGACTACAATTGCTGGATCAAATGCGAAATTTTGGGATCTTGTAGCATTCCTGGCGAATGACATGGAGCCAATCTGGTACAATGAAGGAAAGAGAAAAAAGGGATCCTTCATCTTCATATTTTCGGGAAAGTGCATCCACCACCACATTCTCTTTACCTTTCTTGTAAATGATCTCATAATCATATCCAAATATCTTAGTCACCCATTTTTGTTTCTTAGTCAGTCTTAATTTGGAAACGTTGCCCCAATAGATAAGGGCGCCACAGATCAACGACATGCAAAATAGCCATCATTTCCTTTTCATAGATGGATTTGCCTAGATTCCTTTCAGATAGTTTCTTGTTGGTAAAGGCCAAAGTTCGACCCTCTTGCATAAGGACAACACCAATTACTTTCCCTGAGGCATCACATTCCAACACAAAGGTCTTTGTGAAATTAGGAAGGGCCAAAACTAGAGTGGTGCACATGGCCATCTTCAAGGTTTGAAAAGATTGAGTAGTGGTTGGAGTCCAAGTGAAAGAGTTCTTTTTTAGGAGAGCAGTGAGAGGTGATGCAATCTTTCCATAATTCTTAACAAACTTGAGATAATACCCTGTTAAGCAGAGGAATCCCTGCAAGATTTTGAGAGTTTTTGGGTGCGGCCAGTCTTGCATAGCTTCAATCTTTTTCAGATCCACCCTCACACCATCCTTGCCAACTAGATGACCCAAGTATTCTACTTTTGAGGCACCAAACACACATTTAGACCATTTTAGGAAAAGTTGGTGCTGAGAGAGTAGATGGAGAACTCGATCCACATGAGTAAGATGGTTTGTCCAGGTTTTGCTATAAATGAGGATATCATCAAAGAAAACTAAGACAAAATAATGGAGAAAAGGATGAAAGACATGATTCATGAGGCTTTGGAAGGTGGAGGGGTAATTACACATGCGAAAGGGCATGACCAAAAACTCATAGTGGCCCTCATGAGTTCTAAAGGTAGTCTTGGGACTGTTTGCCTCTTTCATACATATCTGGTGGTAGCCCGAGAGAAGATCAAGTTTAGTAAAGAATTGGCCACCACTCAATTCATCCAAGAGGTCATCAATGACAGGATTGGGAAATTTGTCTTTAATGGTCAGTTTTTTGAGGGCACGGAAGTCAGGAAAAATTCACCAAGAACCTTCTTTCTTTAGGACCATGACTACAAGAGAAGATTAGGGGATCGTACTAGGGTGGATAACGCCTACATTAAGGAGTTCCTTGACCATTTTCTCAATTTTAATTTTTTTTGAAAGGGGGTGGCGATACGGACGGACATTGGGAGGAAGGATTCCGGGTACAAGGGGAATGGAATGATCATGAACACCACGGGAAGGAAGGAGTCCTTGGGGAGTGGGAAATACCATTTGTTGTTTAGAAAGGAGGGCTTGAAGGTCTTGCGACACCGAGGGTGTCTTTGTTGCTTGTATGGCATGGAGTTGGGCAATAACACCAGAATGACCTTCTTTTAGCATCTTTTCCATGCGATGGGAACTAATGATCTCAGGTGAACCAATGGTGATGCCTTGGAATTTATATTGGTGGCCCTCCTGGTCGAATTACATGGTTAATTTCTTAAAATCCATGAGAATGGCACCCAAAGTCCTTAGCCAGTCTGCACCCAACACAATGTCACAACTGCCCATATTGATAGAAAATATATGGGATTGTAGGTGGTAGTCACTGATTTGGAGATGCACATTTTCACAGTGTCATCCACGTTTCATGGAACCACCATTGGCAATCATGATTTGGAAATTGTTGATAGCATGGATGTAGCAATGAGTTTCTTGGGAAATGTGGCAATGAATAAAATTATGGGTGCTTCCACTATCAACTAGAATGATGAACTTCCGGTGCTTGATGTAACCGATTAACTTGAGGGTTTGGGGAGTGGAGAATCCAGTGAGAGCATTGAGGGAAATGATCGGTTCTACTTCGGGAGGGTTTGAGGGAGGGGTTATGTCGGTGGTTTCAGGTGACTCAGACACAAGGGGAGTTTCAACATCCTCTTCCAAAATATCCTCGGAGATGGCCATAAAAATCTTTTGTTCCTTATACTTGTGGCCCGAGAAATATTTGTCATCACAATTATAACAAACGCCTTTGAGTTGGCGTTTATCCATTTTAGCCCTGGTCAATTTTTGGATCTTTAGTGGGGCGGAGGGAGTAGTGGGATTTACGGGTTTAGGGCGAGGGATAAAGGAGGGTTTTCGGTTATGAGAAGATACAACTTGTTGTGCTTATTTAGCTCTTTTAGTAGCCTCCACCCAACTCGAAGGTCAATCCATGAGGACATGGGCCCGAATCTCATCCTTGAGGCCACTGATAAAACACTCTCAAAAAAAGGCATCAGTCATGCCCTATGTTTGAAAAGCCAGGTGCTCAAAGGCAACTATAAAGTCTTCCACAGTTCCTAATTGTTTCAACTTTGTCAAATGGCCCAAATGGTTGGTGTTAGTGTCAAAGTTTTCATAAAGATCAGCCACAAAGTGTGTCCAAGCAATATACCCTTGACGGGAAGTTTTTCTCCATTTCCACCATTGCCAACGTTCTTGATCTAGATGTAGAACACCATACTGGAGTTTGGCCAAGTCATCTGTAATTCCATATAAAGAGAACTAATGTTCCATTTGGGTTACCCACCCAGTGGGGTCCGATCCATCAAATTTGGTCACATCCACCCGCGGAAGGCGTAGGTCACGTCGAAAGTGATGGTGCTGAAAGCTATGGGAATGAGAGGAATGTTCACCGTCAATATGTGGAGGTGAGTCATAGGAAGGGTTATCTATAGGGATTTTCAGTTTGGTGCAGAGTGATGAAAAGAAAGATTCAAGATGGGTGGTCAGTTCTTGTTTGACTTCCTCCATTGAGGACTGGATGGTTGTATTGATGGTTGCAACATTGGCACTGAGTTGTTTCACTTCTTGTTGGGTCTATGTGAGACTAGATTGCAAGGTATTGAAGAGAACTTCCAATTCTTGGCTATGGGTATGGGCCATGAGGACAAGGGAACCGAAAATGGGCGAGTGGGGTCAAAACATTTTGCCAAAAAATGATATGTATGAAAGTGATAAAGGAGAAGAGGTGAATCCAATGGAATAGGTCTCAAATAATGGTGAAACATTTTCTAGACCTTTCTTTTTTTTTTACACTTGCGGAGTTATACTCCGGTCTAAAGAATATTGTAGAGATGAAATCCCCAAATTCTTAACCAGGAAGAAAAGTGTAGTGATTTGGCAGCCCGAGCACAGTTGCACAACAATAGATCTTGTTTGCTATAATGTGTTTATGTTTCTGTCCCCCAAGGGTTGGGTATTCAAGGGTTCTATAGACAAGGGTTTTCCCTGTGCTATAGCTCTTTGATATACGTTTGAGGTCCAACAGTAGTACTCGACCCAATATTTCAGGGCACTAACTAAGGAGGATAGGTTGTATCCTTAGTTGTACTGCCCAACTACCTAGGTACTAGAGAGTACCTTCCCGAGTGTTGTTCTCGGTGGCACTATAGCAGTCAGGTGACTGATCGATTTATCTAAAGAGGGCTTTAGGAAATCTAGGTCGATTCATACATAGGTGTTGTCTGATGCGCTACCACTCGAAGGGGTACCAACAGGGGTTACAAGGGTGGCCAAAAGATGTGCGCTTAAGAACCACTTGTATTTCCCGTGTGTATGAATCCCTCAACCGTGGGTTTCTATGCATAAAGACAGATCTTTGTGGCTTAAAGACGCTGAAATAAGTCTTTACCCTGAAAAAAAAATTACCCACAATTTCTGCCAAGGAAAGTGCTCTGATACCACTTGTAATATACCAGATATAAAAAGTATGCAGAACATAAATAAAATGCTAGAATGGCAGAATAACAGTAATATAACCATCATAATATCCACAATAACACATAAATGATATAAGAACAACAACATAAATAAGACTTTGATTCAGAAAGCAATGTTCACGGGCCTCTTCCAGGGGGCAACCTCTAGTCGAGCAACACTCTGTTACAATAATATCCAAGCTAGGGTTCTCATATCCTCGACTCCTATTTATACTAAATATGTCTATCAAAAGAAGCATCTAGAGGAAGATCCTTCTAGAATACTCTATTAAGTCTTCTTACATATGCCTTATTCTATTTTATTGAAAGGCCTTATTAATATTGACCTTTATTACATCTGAATATATTTTTCTACCTATGTGCGGGTTAGGAACCTAACATACATGGAATACTAACAACATATGAGATGAGAACCTCTGGTGAGAATTCTTTCAGGAAAGAAGAATCTTTCAAGGTAGCAAAGAAAGATAAGAAAAAGGTTGAATCAGAAATCAACAGTCATGAGGAGTCAGAAGGTGATGTGGAAGAAGCAAACTTTGTTAAAAATATGAAAAGAGGTACTGGAAAGTATAAAGGTAAGCTTCCTATGAAATGTTTTGGTTGTGGTAGAATAGGACATTTTACTTCTAAGTGTCCTTACAATAAGCATACTGATAATGAAGAAGACAGTGATAGAAAACCTAAGGAATTCAAGAATAGACATAAGAAGTTTTTTCGAAGAAATACTTACAAAATGAAAAGCCTGTATATAAAAGATGATAGTGATATTTTAGAATCTGATGAGAATGATGACAGTTCAGATGTACAACTTTTTATGGCTATATAAAAACAAGATGATTAGTCTAGTGAAGAAGAAGACGGTGAAGTTGATGTAGAAGCTGAACTGGTAAGTGCTTTAAGTGAATTAAGAAAAGTGAGAAGATAATGCAAACATTTTAAAAGAGAAATTGATAATCTAGAATTTGAATTATAGAAATCAAATGGTTTGATTGAGAGCACTGAAATCATGGTAGTTGACTTAAAACTTAAAATAGAAGAGGCTAGAGTGACTGAAGAATCTCTAACTAAAATGCTTGCAGAAAAGGATAAGAAAAATTAAGGTTTAAAAATTGAAGTAGTCTCATTAAGAAATAAAGTAGAAGAAAATAACATGAATCATAGTTCTCAAGTGTTGGATCAAATTATTAGTAGTCAAAGATCAACATATGATAAGACTGGAATTGGTTATAAATTTGCAGTAACTAATGGATGTTCTAGTTCAAGTGTTGAGAAAGAAGGTACAGAGGATAATCATGAGAAAATTAATAGCAATACGATGGAATCAGAAAGGCAAGAAGAAAATCAGGCTTCAACAATGCATAGAAGAAGTTATGGCATACATCAAAACAGGTTTGAAGGCCATTATTTCTTTTGTTATAAGTATGGACATAAGGCTGCATTTTGCAATAGTTTTTCAAGAAATATAAATGCAAATAACAGTCATGAAAGGTCGAATTTTGAATATGGAAGAGGACATGGTAAAACTAGTCAAAACAATATAAACTACTCTTACAACAGATTTGACACCTTAAGATATGAGACATAATGTTATAAGTGTAACAACTTTGGGCATGTGTCAAGAAATTGTCCTATGAGTTTTCAGAAATTTAATGAACCCACTTACATAGATCTGAAAATCAATTATTGGAAAAAGAAAAGTGAAAATCTGAACACTGAACACTGAAAAATGCACTATAGCTCTACAAGCAAAACATAAAGTAAAATGGGTTGTGGATAGTGGATGTTCAAAGCATATGACAAGTAGAAAACAACTCTTTGTTGAACTAGATGAAGGAAAAGAAGGTACAATCACCTTTGGAAATGATCAATCAACTAGGATAGTTGGAAGAGGAATTGTATGTCTAAACAACAGGAAAATCATGGCTAAAAATGTCTTATTGGTTGAGGAAATGGAACATAACTTATTAAGTGTAAGTTAAACTTGTGATAAATGTCTTTTTATGATTTTTGATTCAAAAGGATGTCAAATCAGGGATATAAAATCAAATAAACTAGTTGGAACAACCACAAGAACTTCAAGCAACATTTACATACTAGATGAAGAAAAAGAAAAATGTTATCTTGGGAGTGAAGATGAATGTTGGTTGTGGAACAAAAGACTTGGACACATTAACTTTGAAAATCTGATTCAGTTGAATAAAAAGGAAGCAATAAGAGATTTACCTATCCTAAAGAATCTTTCAAGTTATGTCTGTAAGCAATGTCAACATGGTAAGCAAACTAGAGTTAAATTCAAAACCAAAGAACATTCAACAACTAAACCATTAGAAATAGTACATGTTGATGTCTATGGACCTACGAGAACAACAAGATTAAAAGGAGAAATATATTTTCTACTATTTGTGGATGACTTTACTAGAATGACATGGATGTTTTTATTGAAAAAGAAATCTGAAACTTTTAGTTGTTTTCAAACCTTTAAGGAGTCAACTGAAAATGAATGTAACATGAAAATCAAATGTTTAAGATCAGATAATGGAGGGGAATTTATGTCTAAAGAATTCAACAGGTATTGTGATGAAAATGGGATAAGAAGACATTTTTCTATTACTGAAACACCTCAACAAAATGGAGTGGTTGAAAGAAAAAATAGGACTGTTATGGAGATGGCTAGAACTATGCTCAATGAATCTAAACTAAGTAATATACTGTGGCCTTAAGCTGTTCATACTGTTGTTCACATTTTGAATAGAAGCTTGCTGAGAAATAATTATTTTAGGACACCTTATCAGTTATGGAAAGGCAGACCAACTAGTGTTAAACATTTCAGAATTTTTGGCAGTAAATGTTATATCAAAAGAATTGACAAGAATTTGGGAAAATTGGATTCTAGAATAGATGAAGGTATTTTAGTTGGATATTCCTGTTCAAGGAAAGTTTATAAATGTTACAACTTCATATTGAACAAAATAGTTGAAGCCATAGATGTGAAATTTGATGAGTCCTCATTTTTGAAGTCCAAATCTAAACAAAATAATCATCAAATATATGAGATAGATGACAAGCATAAAATGAATGATGAGGTAAGTGAAACAAAAGAAACTAAAGCTACTGACAGTGAACACTTAATTTCTACTTTGATACAGGGAACAACTCCATCCAAAATCATGACTCCATCGAAGACTCCAAGCAAGAGAATACAGAAAAATCACCCTCAAGAACATATAATTGGTGACTTAAATGCAGGTGTTGGAACAAGAAGCAGAAGACAAGAATCCACCTCAACTCATGGACAGGTATCTTTACTTTCTCTGATTGAACCCAAAAGTATTGAAGAAGAAATTAAAGATGAATATTGGATGAAAGCAATGATTGAAGAACTCAATCAAATAGAAAATAATAAGACATGGGAATTGGTTCCTAGACCTTTGAACAAGAATGTCATAGGGGCTAAATGGGTTTTTAGAAATAAGATGGAAGAAGCAGGTAAAATAACTAGAAACAAGGATAGATTGGTTTGTAAAGGGTATGCACAAGTAGAATGAATAGATTATGGAGAAATGATGCAGGCGCGAGCTACCTCTTCCGACAAACTCCTCGCCCGCTCACAGGATCGATAAAAAAATCCACTTCTGCTGAGCCGAAGTGGCTCCTTGGATTCCCTCGGGAATCATTGAGAAAATATGACCCAGTCCATAGGTCCTTTCTTTCCTCCACATAGCCTTCTGCACTTTACCGTGGTTTGTCCCTGACTCAGTTTCGGGGTTCAGGGTTTCGTGCTTCCTGCTGTTGAGAGTTTTTGTACTCTCGATTCCCCGATCACCGATGAGCTCTCTGCCCGGCCTTAGCCCCTCCTGGCTAGGCTCTCTAGTCCATGTGACTAGTCCTTATAAGACCGCAGCCTTATCTTCTCCTGTCGGGGTTTTTGGGTTTCAAATTCCCGATGCATCCCAATTCCCGACTGGCTGACAGCTGGTCCCAACACAATGGAGCTCTACCCCTTCTCTAATCTACTGATAGCTGGCTCCCACTCAATGGAGCTTTCCACCTTTCTGAGATGTTGACAGCTAGCTCCCACTCATCGGGGTTTCGCGGTTCGTGATTCCAAAATGCCAAAACCACTTGTCTACAGGATCGTCGATATCCCGATGGCCCAAACACTGATCAACAACTTCCTGTCGGGCCTTTCCCCGATGGTGTCGATTGCTGCCACACGTCCTCCTCAAGATGGACGGTTCTGATCTCTCTGGGATTTTGAGACTTTTGATGTCCCGATTCTTTCGACCTCAGGAACTCCGATTTCTCGATGGCCAATATACCGATGATTGCTCGATCTCCGCCACGTGTCTCTCCCCAATGGACAGTCCAGATCGCTTCGGTGTTTCGAGACTTGGAATGTCTCGATTTTCTTATCTTCGAGAATCATGATTTCCCGATGACTACTATCCCGATGGTAACACTTGTGCAGCTCCTGCTTGATCCAACGACTGAGGGGTATCTGCTCAAGATCTGACGGTTCAGATCCTTTCTCCTGCGCGCTCTTCCTGAGCTTAAACTATGTGCACCTTCACCCGATCCAATGGTTGACGGATATCTAAGGGAGATCTTATGGCTGTCGCTCTCCTCTTTCCGTAGGCTTCTCCTGAGCTCCTCCTGGACATATAAACCAATGGTCCAGATCTGTTTCTCTCCGCCAATCCGACGGTTGTCATTGCCCCTTCTGAGCTTCTGCACTTTCTTCCTAGACTTGGAAGAATTTCCGGTTCCCAAAGGCCTCAACCTTTGTTCTCCTTTTCCTCTGTGAGCTCTTCAACTTTGAACCTCGCCACGCGTATGAAACGCTAACTCCTCCTGAGCTTTCTTCCTTCAAATCCTCAAAGGATTCTTTTGACTTTTGTGCCTCTGCAGAGTCTTCTCATGCACACACTGGTGCTATCTCTTCTGAGCTTCTCCTGTAGCTTCGACCTCTATAGAAATTCGGTTCTTCTTCTCTTTCTCCCATAGATGGAGAATATAATGCCCTCCTGGCAGTGCCTCTGCTCAAGAAACCACTTGCTGAGTCTTTCTGGGTGTTCAACAACCCAGTGAAGATCCCTCAGTGGATACTTCCTCCAGTTCCAAAACTCAAAGAGTTCTCTTCTCCTGTGCCTACCTGCACACAGTCTCAATGCCTACCTGGCAGAGTTTTCCCTTTTTACAGAACATTCAACAATTCTATCTCCCTGTGCACCTATGCACTTGCTCGATGCCCTCCTGGTAGAGCTCTTAGAATCCTCAGTGATTCTGCTTCCTTTGAACTCACAACAGAGTTCCTTCCTCAATGCACCATTGTGCACACGCTCAATGCCCACTTGGTAGAGCTCTATAGAATTCACGGTAGAATTCTGTCTGCAGCTGTGTCTCTCATACAAAGCCTTGCCTCCAAGGTATTCAACAACCTTGAGGTCTTCCTCCTGAGTTGTTGACTCCAGTTCTTGTGCCGCAACACATCTTTGTCTGACTCCGTAGAGTTCAGAAATGCATCCTCTGTGCACGGCCTTCAGAACCTGCAGCGTTCTGTCACACCCTCCTAGTGTGAAGCCTCAAAGACCTTCACCTGAAATCAAACAGACTCCTTGAAAATGCCTAACATACATACATTCACAACATATAAAAGAACACACACATACATCCACATAACACAGAACGACATGCAGGAAAAATTGCTTCTGATTATATTAAAATGGCAAATGTTTGTATTTACAACGGTGTTCTCGAGCTCTCTCTAGCTCTCCTCTTCTCTGCTCTACATGCATATCCTCACACAACTACTACTCCTCCAAAATGAGATATGAAAATCTCTTTTACCTAAGGGGGCTCTTCGAGCGCTTCCCTCCAAACCTACCTACCCTATTCAATTACATTGAATGGGATGTCTAGTCCACAATTGGATCTAGATCTCAGCCATTACACAGATTAAAGGTCGATCTACCTAATGCCTGCACAAAGGCACAACTCTACAGCTCACCATATTAAAACATTAATTACATTCAATTTCAAATTCAAATGAGGCTGCGCCTCTCTCTTTAGCTTTGAATGCATATGCTCAACGTGGCTGGCTGGCTGGCTGGCTGACGTGGAGAGATTCTCCTACATTAAACTCCTCAGCTGTAAAATCATGAGCTTGTGCTCATGCGCATCCCCTCTAAGCGGTTGGAAATTCTCCTGGATCCCAAACAAATATCTGGAGCTTCCCATCTGCTCTATTCTGCTGCTGCTTCTACTTCTGCTACGCCGCTATTGCTGGTTCTTTTCTGCCCAGCTTCTCCTTGCTGGCAGTGTCTGTTGATCGGATCATCAACTCCATGATCTCTTTGATCACTTCATCCAACTATTTCCATGGCTGGTCCTGTTCATGTAGTCTCCTCAGCTGCAAAAATGTTTGGCACATGGACAGATCATCATCATCTCCCCTGACTTCCTCTTCATCTTCATATGTGGCCTCAAGTTGCCACTCTGTTGCAGACTTCAGCTCTGCAGTCTCCCTTTGACTGACTGGCTGTTCAGTCATCTTCTCTGACAGCTCAACTTCTGTCAGTTCTCTTGCTGGCTCTGGATTGTTCAGCCAATCCTCCAACATCTCTAGCTCCATCTCCCATGGAGTGATAAATTTGCCTACTTGCTCTTTGGCTTCCTTTGTTGCTAGCTTCAGTGCCACAACTTCTTTCTTTTCAGCTCCCTAGACGAAATTATTGAGCCATTCCTCAGAATGCTCATCATCCTCTTCGTCCGCTTCTGCTTGTGCTTGGGCAGTCTCAAACACCTGCTCCAATTCTTCTTCTTCCCTGACAGTCATTGCTAGCTGTGACAGTTCTTCTACTGTTGCCGCATCTGCAACACAAATTTCTGCCTCCTCCTGGGTACATGGTAGGAATACTCCAATTCCCCCAATCATCAGAATATCATCCTAATCTTCCTCCTCTTCTATCAGCTGCACACGCTGATCCAAATCTATCTTTGAGCTCACCTGCTCTGTCAGCTCCCCTGGCTGATTCCAACTCACTTCTATGTTTATGAGACCCACAAATAATCTCATCTACCCATCCCTACCCACCTGGCAATATGGGATGCTTCCGCTACCCTCCTGGCAGACTATGAGATCAACCGATCCCATCTTCATCAGCAACCCCTGCTGAATGGAACTCTCCTCCGAGCCCATGAGACCTTCAGATGGTCTCAAATTCTCATCTCTTCCCACCTAGCAGTCTGATATGCTTCCGCTGCCCTCCTGGTAGTCTTCGAGATCCTGCAGCGACCTCTTATCATTGCCCTCCTGGAAAATTGAAATTCCTTGGCTGTCCTCCTGATAGTCCATGAGATCCCACAGTGATCTCAATTCATTACCCTCCTAGAAATTTGGAATTTCATCTCTTCCCTCCTGGCAGTGCTTGAGATCATCAGCTAATCCCAATTCATTTTCAAAATCATCGAGACTTTCCCCAGTCTTTGGTTCGCATACCTGAACCATCTTCTTATCTTGTTGCAGCTTCAATTCGAGCCTCGCTATTTCTCTCTTTATATATGCGAGCTCTTCATCTATATCTTCTTGGCTCCATAGCTCTTTCCTCCCAGCATACCTACGGCCTTCAGTAGCCATGTTGTTGCCTCAGTTTGCCTTCCTAGCAAATCTGCTGCTGTCACTCCGCACTAAGAGTTCTACTAGCTTCATCTTCCTACAGTCTCCCTAACTGCCTACCCACAAACAATCCTTACAGAGTCCCCCAGCGCTTTGTCTTTTTTCACCTGAAAACTACAGATGAATATCCTTCTCTGATACCACTTGACGACGTGACGCTCCTACATACCCTGCAGGGTCTCTGTGCCTGACCTCCCGGTCTTTAAGGATCATTCAAAGTTCACCTTTTGAGACGGAGCAGCTCTTTGGATTCCTTCGTGGAATATCTCTTCAAAAACCCGATCAACAGGTCCTTTCGTTCCTCCACACGGCCTTCTTCACTTTACCATGGTTTGTCCCCGACTTAGTTTCAGGGTTCGGGGTTTCGTGCTTCCTGCTGTTGAGAGTTTCTGTACTCTTGATTCCCCGATCACCGATGAGCTCTCTGCCCGGCCTTAGCCCCTCCTGGATAGGCTCTCTAGTCCATGTGACTAGTCCTTATAAGACCGTAGCCTTATCTTCTCCTGTTGGGGTTTTTGGGTTTCAAATTCCCGATGCATCCCAATTCCCGACTGGCTAACAGCTGGCCCTCACACAACAGAGCTCTCCCCCTTCTCTAATCTGCTGATAGCTGGCTCCCACTCAATAGAGCTTTCCACCTTTCTGAGATGTTGACAGCTGGCTCCCACTCATTGGGGTTTCATGGTTCTCAATTCCAAAATTCCAAAACCACTTGTCTACGGGATCCCCGATATCCCGATGGCCCAAACACTGATCAACAACTTCCTGTCGGGCCTTTCCCCGATGGCACCGATTGCTGCCATGCGTCCTCCTCAAGATGGATGGTTCTGATCTCTCCAGGATTTTGAGACTTTTGATGTCCTGATTCTTTCGACCTCAGGAACTCCAATTTCCCGATGGCCAATATACCAACGATTGCTCAATCTCTGCCATGTGTCTCTCCCCAATGGACGGTCCAGATCACTCCTGTGTTTCGAGACTTGGAATTTCTCAATTTTCTTGTCTTCGAGAATCCCAATTTCCTGATGACTATTATCCCGATGGTAACCCTCGTGCAGCTCCTACTTGATCCGACGACTAACAGTATCTGCTCAAGATCTGACGGTTCAGATCCTTTCTCCCGTGTGCTCCTCCTAAGCTTAAACTTTGCGTGCCTTCACTCGATCCAATGGTTGATGGATATCTGAGGGAGATCCGACGACTGTCGCTCTCCTCCTTCCGTAGGCTTCTCCTAAGATCCTCCTGGACATATAAACCAATGGTCCATATCTGTTTCTCTCCGCCAATCCGACGGTTGTCATTGCCCCTTCTGATCTTCTACGCTTTCTTCCCAAACTTGGAAGAATTTCTAGTTCCCAAAGGCCTCAACCTTTGTTCTCCTTTTCCTCTATGAGCTCTTCAAATTTAAACCTTCCCACGCGTATGAAATGCTAACTCCTCCCGATCTTTCTTCCTTCGAATCCTCAAAGGATTCTTTTGACTTCTACGCCTCTGCAGAGTCTTCTCATGCACACGCTGGTGCTATCTCTTCTGAGCTTCTCCTGTAGCTTCGACCTCTACAGAAATTCGTTTCTTCTTCTCTTTCTCCCACAGATGGAGAATATAATGCCCTCCTGGTAGTGCCTCTACTCAAGCAACCCCTTACCGAGTCTTTCTGGGTGTTCAGCAACCCAGTGAAGATCCCTCAGTGGATACTTCCTCCAGTTCCATAACTAAAAGAGTTCTCTTCTCCTATGCCTACCTGCACATAGTCTCAATGCCCACCCGGCAGAGTTTTCCCTTTTTATAGAATGTTCAACAATTTTGTCTCCCTGTGCAGCTATGCACTTGCTCGGTGCCCTCCTGGCAGAGCTCTCATAATCCTCAATGATTCTGCTTCCTTTGAACTCACAGTAGAGTTCCTTCCTCAATGCACCACTGTGCACATGCTCAATGCCCACTTGGCAGAGCTCTACAGAATTCACGATAGAATTCTGTCTGCAGCTGTGTCTCTCATACACAACCTTGCCTCCAAGGTATTTAGCAACCTTGAGGTCTTCCTCCTGAGTTGTTGACTCTAGTTCTTGTGCCGCAACACGTCTTTGTCTGACTCCGCAGAGTTCAGAAATTCATCCTCTGTGCATGGCCTTCAGAACCCGCAACGTTCTGTCACACCCTCTTGGTGTGAAGCCTCAAAGACCTTCATCTAAAATCAAACAGACTCCATGCAAATGCCTAACATACATACATTCACAACATATAAAACAACACACACAGACATCCACATAACATAGAACGACATGTAGGAAAAACTGCTTCTGATTATATTAAAATGGCAAATGTCTGTATTTACAACGGTGTTCTCGAGCTCTCTCTGGCTCTCCTCTTCTCTGCTCTACATGCAGATCCTCACACAACTACTACTACTCCAACATGAGATATGAAAATCTCTTTTACCTGAGGGGGCTCTTCGAGTGCTTCCCTCCAAACCTACCTACCCTATTCAATTACATTGAATGAGCTGTCTAGTCCGTAATCAGATCTATATCTCAGCCATTACACACATTAAAGGCCGATCTACCTAATGCCTGCACAAAGGCACGGCTCTACAGCTCACCAGCTTAAAACATTAATTACATTCAATTTCAAATTCAAATGAGGTTGTGCCTCTCTCTTTAGCTTTGAATGCATACGCTCAGCATGGCTGGCTGACATGGAGAGATGCTCCTGCATCAAGAAACTTTTACTCCTGTTGCAAGAATGGAATCCATTAGACTGATTCTAGCTTATGCTAGTTCTAAACACATTATAGTTTACCAAATGGATGTAAAGTATGAATTTTTGAATGGTGATTTAGAGGAAGAAGTATATATGGAACAACTAGATGGATTTCAGGTACAAGACGCATAACAATATGTGTTGGATTACTGAGAGGGGGGGTGAATCAGTAATAACGTAATTATAATCATTTTTCTTCAAATGTTATATCAATGTAGAATTATTATCCAATAATGAGTATTAAATAAACAATCACACACATGCATAGTACACCAATGTTTTACGTGGAAACCCAAATCAGGGGAAAACCACAGATTGTTTTTTCTTATATGTATTTAAGAATTACATTCATTATAAGCACCAAGTTCCTTTGTTTTCAGCTACAACTGGAAGGAGGCTCCAACCTCCTAGTTTCTTAGGCTACAACCCGAGGGAAGCTTCAACTCCCCAAATCTCTGGCTACAACTAGAAAAAGGCTACAACCCCCAATGTTCTCCAGCTACAAACGGAAGGTGGCTACAACAACCTGTCCTTGCCCCGTCCTGCCACCCTGAAGCAGAAGTAGAATGATGGAACCACTTTCACACTATCACTGTGAGATTAACTGCTATAAACCTGTACCAATAAGTCTGAACCTTGTATCAACCTGTACCTCAACCTGTAATCAACCTGTACCATAAACAAGTGCATCAACCATGCACCAACCTGTAATCAACCTATACCATAAACAATTGCATCAACCATGCACCAACCTGTAATCAACCTGTACCATAAACAAGTGCA
>ML793955.1:76441-87224 GCA_009831015.1 Picea engelmannii
AGGAAGTGACATAAATGGTATAAATAAACATCATTATACATTCATTTTGATACAAGTCGAATTTCAGAGTGAAGAAGAAGTAAAAGAAGGCCGGATTTCAAGGGAGGATGAAGTCTTTTGGTGATGTGTTCTAAGTATCAACATGAATCCACCTGGTCTTTCAAAGATTTAAGCCGGGACTGTAATATAGGCACATCCGTATAATACCGATCGATCCAGGATCGACACTCATTACACTGTGGTTGTAGGGACTGTGCATTGGAACTGATAGCATTAATAGCTGGAGAATCATCCATTTGACATGTAGGCTCATCACAGAATCAAATGCCAGGAAAATCAGGATTATCCTTTAGACATGGAGGTAGGTTGCTAACATAATCGTAGGGTTTGTCAGGGCAAAGTCCATAGGAATATGGATACTCTTCGGCCAAGAACCTTTCAATTTCTGAATCCGAGTCTTCACTTATCTCAAATTTGTTTTTTGTGTCTGCACAGGGTTTGGGTTTGTTTCGAGAACATTGTGAAATCCAATGAGCGGCCTTTTTATTCTTATAATTAACATCGATGCTTCCCTTAAGCTTCTTCCCTGTGGTTTTTTTAACAGTCTTAGTACAAATCTTAGGATACAAATCCGGTTGAGTGTTGGGTTGAGTAGAATCAGGGTAGGTCAAGGGTTCCAAATTAGAGACAGGATCACAGGGCAAGAGTGGTCGAGGAGAGGTGGTAGGTTTTACAAGGGTTGATGTGATAACAGGCTTATCAAACTATCCCAACTCATTATTACCAAAGCCATTTCGTAACAAAAAAGCATCCCAACAATCGTTATTTAATTTCAACTATTGCACAATGATAATTTTGATTAAACCATGATGGAACAAACTAGAATCAGACTTCTTCCTCCTAAACCGCTTTCCCATCTTGTACAAACTTCTAAGGAGGAAGTAAGGCATGTTCAACGATAAGTCGATGAAACTCATAAGCAATCGCAAGTGATACAAGAAAACCAACCCGAATCTCCCTTCACACGTAATAAACTATTTCACAATAGCTAACAGATCATGTCATCTAGGTTTTAAAGACGAGACAGGCATACCTCAGTCACAATTGGTAATTTTACTTGAGGTGAACAACAATGACCAGGGGACCTCTTCAACTTTTGCGTTCTTGAACCATTTTTTCCCGACAGTTGGTAAACCCATAGCTTGGCTTAAAAATTCTTCAGTCACCTCCAGCTGCACGTCGCCTATCTTTTCTCTGCAACCCTCGAAGGTTAATGCGAACTCTTGAGCAACTCTCAGATTGAAACCCTTAAACTTTTCAATAAACAAACGCCAGCCATTCCTTTCTAAGTCGTCTCTGGCGTTGTCATAGGATAACAACGTTTGGATGCCATTGGACTCAATCCTTACCACTGGATCCATGGCGAATAGAAGGGAATCAACACCAAAATTGGAGGTAGGGTTTGATAAGAAAACACAGAGTCATAGCCCCGAGTTTTCACAAAGCAATGAAAGTTCGAAATGGTAGGCAGAGGCATTAATCACCATGCGTGGGAATGAGATCGTGAATCCTGAGGCCATACAAAGAAATAATATCACGTTGTACCTCATATGATACCTTGGGATATGGTTAGTGTAAGGATGTAAGCACTTGAATACCATAGAATGCACACTCATGACTTGATTACAAGATAAATGTATCAAAGAAACATTGAATAAAAAACAATTTATGAATAAAAAACCCCATTGATATTAATCGAATATAAATGAATGGAGGTCTTTCACTTATGTAACCAAAGCATGTTTAGGACCAAGGAGTTATAAACTAGGAAAACAATCATGTTCATAGCAAAATACGACAATTCGACAATAGAACATATGAACAGTTATCCTTTGATCAAAAATCGAAACAAAGTGTGGATTCCAACTGCGAGTTTTCATGCTTACAGTCATGAAAACAAAAATCGAAAGGAAAGTGTGTAAAAATCAACAAATGACAAGTGTCATTTAGTAAGAATGCTCATGGAAAATAATGAAAAAATTAGAGACCCTGTGTAGGCAGCTTGTGAATGATAGAAATTATGTTATTGCTGCCAACAATGGCGACATGATAGGAGAAGCAGTTATCTCTGCCAAATGAACGAGTCTAGATTAGGATAATCAGAGAAAATTTCAAATAGAAAACAACCAAAAATATGTCTGAACATTATTATCAATTATAAAGCATTCCAGTTTCAGATTACTGTTATTTTAAAGAGACAAAAACTGACAACAATCTTAACAGAAGAGAGTCACGATGTTAAAGTTAAAATCTTCAATATTGTTGACAGGGCCGCTGCTGCCAGCAGGCATCCATAGCCTCGACAGGGATGTCAAGTAACCCACTTTGATATCTGTATCCATCCAAGAAGTTCTAGATTAGAATGAAGGACATTTGAGGTCAAAAAGAATCCATATCTGAGAATTTTCATATACCTGACATTGCTTCACTGCCAGCGGGCCTATTCAGTACCCCGACGAAGTTATCTTGGCATCATGCATGCATTTAATCGCTGCCAATAGACTTGTTTAGTATCTCGGCAGGTTTACAAGCACTTCCCCCAACTCTCTTGAAAATTTATTTAGTTTTTTTAAAGATTTTTAATAGAGCGGGGTGACGCTGAAAATCCTGGTTTTTGGACACATCTTAGTAAATTACAGACCTTGAAGAAACTTCTCAGCTGTCCTTCATTATGATCTAGAAATAGTTTGTTAATAAACTGAGTTTCAAGAGCAGGGAGACATCTCTGAGTTGTTCTCTTAAGGAACAGGGACAGCGTAAAAATAATTTTTATGGATGATTGTGAGTACCTTCAGTTGCATATTGAAATCAAGAAACTCTTTTCAAACAACGAGTTATCTTTAACATGGCTGCAAACTCAGAAAAATATCACAATTTATGTTTAAACAACTTTCAGTAGTCATTTCTGAAGGGAAATTTCTCTATTATCTATGTCCGAACTAACCCATAATGCAGGCATGTGTGTTTCAAAAAGAAAGACTGACAAGCATAAAAGGAAAAATCAAAACAAATCAGCAAAGAAAAACCAACAGCAAACAAAACATAAAATATTTACACAGAGTACATGGGAGTGTCATCAGGCAAAGTACCTTTTTAGAGCTTGGTCATTCACTGGAAAGGTGTCTGGCTATCCCTCTAAATTCTGTAATTGGAAGGAACTGGGACTTAATTTCTCAGCAATTACGAATGGTCCCAACCACAAGTTCTGAAACTTTGTATGCTCTCCTTTTCCCTCATGAGGTTTTTCCCATTTTAAGACAAGGTCACCTACCTCAAAATTTCTATCAGAGGTAGAATTGGAATCAAACCAGTTTTTAACAATGAGTTGTTGTTGATCCAATTTCCATTTTGCTTGAGCCCTCAATTCTTCTAATTTTAACAAAGTGTTAATTCGACTTTCCAAAGGGGGACAGTCCTCTTCCTATACTTTCTGTGATAACTGCAGAGATGGAAGAAGGACATGTGGTGGAAGAATCGCCTCTCTGTCGTAAATGATAAAGAAAGGTGAGTTACCCACAATAGTTTTAGGAGTTACTCTATTAGCCTAGATTGTGTTTAACAGTGCGTTATGCAAGTTTTTATGGTTTTTGGACACTGTTCTCTTGATTATTTTGATCAGATTTTTATTAGTCGATTCTGCCAAACCATTGCCTTGGGGGTAATAGCTGGCAGAATACTTTAATTTAATTCCTTTTTCTATAGAGAAATCACTCATTTCAAGAGACGAAAAATAAGAGGCATTATCAAATACTAGGCATTCAGGGATACCCAAACGAGTAATAATATTTGAATTCAAGAAAGATATTACCTAGCTGGTATTTATAGCTTTTAATGGGGCAGCCTCAGACCACCTGGTGAGGTAATATATGGCTATTATGATATACTTATGTTGCTGTGAGGATGGCGGGTTGATTGGGCCTATAATATCTAGACCCCACTGCTGAAAAGGGGAGTCTACTGAAACTGGTTGCAAAGACAAAGTTGGTTTCTGTATCCGACCGGATGCTTTTTGACAAATGACACACTTGCGACATAAAGCATGAGCATATTTAAAAAGGGTAGGCCAATAATAACCTTCTCTTAATACTTTATGGGCAGTGGTGTCTCCACCAAAATGCCCACCAGCTTCTCCTGCATGTAATTCCAATAAGACTTTTCCTACTTCATCTTTCTCTAGACAGTGTATTAGTACTCCATCAAAATTTTGACGAAACAAAATACCATTTATCAGCTGAAAAGAAGCAGATTTTAATCTTAGTGCTCTCCTTTTTGTGGGATCCAGGTGACGGGGAGCTGATCCATGTTTAAGACAAAATTTATATCATCATACCAGGGACTAACAGGGTTTTGTGCACAACAGATTTGACTTTGATAGTGTTGTCCCGTATTTAACATATCATTTTCCTCTTGATGTCCTATAGCTGAATCAACGACCAATTTTCATAACCCTTGGCCTCTTACAATTTTTGCTGGGGTGATTTCTATGTCATACTCTTGCAAGGATGTGACCCAGTTTTCCCTTTTTTCGCCTAGTTCTTTCTGTACTAACAGATTTCTGACAACCGAGTAAGGGACAATGATTTTCATCCTGGATTTCAAAAGATAATATCAGAAGTGCTTTACTGCTTTGAAAAAAACATAGGCTTGCTGATCTACTGTTGGGTAATTAAGTTCCGCCCCCTTGAAGGATGAGCTCATAAAGGCGATTGGGACTTCATTGTTTTGAGCGTTCTTTTGAGTTAGGACAGCAGCGTATGAACAGTCAAAGGCAAACATGTAGAGGGTGAAGTCTTGGGAAATGTCGGGGCTCATTAGAGAAGGAGCATCTATTATGGCCTTTTTTATTGAATCAAAAGCCTAGCTTTCTAAAGGTCCCCAATGGTACTGTACATCCTTCTTTATTAGGTTTTGTAATGGTCTCACCATTTCTGAAAAGTTGGGGATGAATCTCCTAACAAAGTTTATCTGACCTAAGAAATATTGCATGGAATTTTTTGATGAGGCAGGGGGCAGTTTCGAAATGACTTGAGTTCTTTCAGGGTCAATAATCATCCCTTCGCTCGATACAATGAATCCGAGGAGTTTACCTTGTCCTACTGCGAAGATATATTTTTTTGGATTCAAAGAAATGTTGTACATACGACATCACTATAGAACGAATCTTAAATGAGCTAGATGATCTTCTCTATTTTTTGAGAAGACAGTGACGCCATCTAGGTAAACTACGACAAATTGATTTATTAAGCCTCGGAAAGCGATGTACATCGCTCTCTGGAAAGTGGCACTGGTGTTTATGAGTCCAAAGGGCATCTTTCTATAAGCGTAGGTGTCCCATGGAGTGCGGAAGGTGGTTTTGAGTTGGTCTAGAGGGGACATCAGGACTTGGTTATACCCTGAAAAACCATCCAACAAGGATAATCTTTCATAACCATATACCTGTTGAAGGATCTGTTCCATGGGAGGGACAGGGTAGTTGTCTTTATTAGATGCTCGATTAAGATTTTGGAAATCGACACATAGTCGGATTTCACCACTCTTCTTTCTGACAGAGACAAGATTAGAGACCCATTGTGTGTGCCTAATTGGGAAAATTATCTTAGTGTCCAGGAATTTACTTAATTCCTTCTTGACAGTTGGTTCTAGTTTTGGGTGCATTTTCCTTAACTTTTGTTGAAATGGTTGGGTTTGGGGATTCATAGGGATAACATGTTGTATGATATTAGGATCAAAAGTTTTCAGGTCGTCGTACGTCCAGGAAAAAACATCTTTGAATTCCTTAAACAACTTAATAAACGCTACTTTTTCTTTCTCAGAACACCCCACCCCTAAATTAATGTATTGTGGGTTGTCTTTAGTTCCCAAATTTACCTTTTCATGCGTCAAAGAGGAATTATTCATTTTACAGTTCATTGATTTTCTGAACTTTTCGTGAAGATCATAAAATGTTTCTAATCTAACTACAGATTTTGGGATAGAGTTTACCATATCTGATGAAGATTCTGGAGATCTTGGATCTGGTATTACCGTAAACTCACGAAGATTTTCATCATGGGTTCCTTCATCGATCACCGCACCCTGGAAAGTTTCTTCCATATGCATAAAACTTATAATCTATTGATCGTCATCGAAGACTCTCCAATTTGTGATGTTGTCTGGGACAAACAATCTGAACAACAGTTCGACGTAGAATGCATTCAGAGATAATCCTTCTACACGAAAAAGTTTTGAAGCGACGTTAGCTAAGAAATCAACTTCCGAATTATTCAATCTAGGAATAGAACTTGCGTTAAATGCAGCGAACTTATTCATCAAATTCCATACCTTAGTTTGGTAGCTTTTAAGGTGTGGAGATCAATAGTGGATAGAATTTTTTACCTGTCTAACCATGATTTCTGAATCACCAAAGACAGTCAAATTTTGAATGTTCATATCTAATTCTTTTATGAGGCCTTGCAAGAGTGCCTCATATTCTGCTGTGTTGTTTGTACATTCAAATTCTAACCTGCAAGCAATCAGAGTCTTGTTACCTGCTAGATCGATGAGCATGCACACTGCACCAGCTCCTTCCTTGGATTTTGACCCATCAAAGTAAAGAGACCATATTTTATTGTCGTCGGTTGCATGTGACCACTGGGCAGAGGTTGTTGGCTGCGTATAAGTCAAAATTTCAGACTGTTGTTCCAGGTTAGTGATGGTGGAAGTTTCATCCATGAAATTACCGAAAAAAGTATCCATCCCCTGTATTTCGGGCAAATCGACAGAAGGAGTGAATGGTTCATTGGGATCATTTAAATCAATCACCGTGAACTTCAGATAATGTTCACGATTTAACTTGATTATGTTGGGCTTTCCATTCTTGGGTAGCCATAAGTGAGACCAATCCATCGCAAAAGAGACGTGTAGTTGTTCTGACCAGTCTCTGCTTAAAAACAAACCATAAACTTCTGGGATATCTATGACAATAATATCAATTACTTGATGAACTTTAGGGTTAGAAGACAATATTATAAGCACATTTCTTAATTCGCCTATCACTTTAACACTAGTTCGATCAAGCTGGATAATTTTCAAGCTAGATGGTTGAACTTCATCATTAATCTTTTGACAAACATACCAAGGCATTACGTTAGATGATGCACCTGAATCTACCATACAGTTATGTATGTTCCTATTGAAAATTTCAAAAGTTAACATAAATGGAGGGACATTTCTGCGAGTATTAACAGTGGAAATTTGTCGCTTTTTACTCGTAGCCTCTAAAATTGCTTTATCTACATTTGTTACATTATTTACAGGAAGGTCTCTTTTATTGTGAGGCTCAGAAGTAGTTTTCGCGGAGGCCTTCTAAGGAATTTTGGGGTTGTTTTGAACACCTTTGCTGCTGTTTGGATTGCTATTTTTGCTGTTCTCTGCAATATTTTGCATCATTTTTTGCAGAAGAAAAGGGAATTTAAATAATTCATAAACAAAAATGTTAGCCTAAGATTCTTTAAATCTTCAACCAAATCATAATCTAGACTTGGGTTCACTGAATTCTGTTTAGTTTCAATCGATTTAGACTGTTTTGGAGGCAAAGTCGTAGTGATTTCAGAAGAAGACTTATTTGTTGTCTTACTCCTAGTATTGTAAGGGTGCACTGTTTCGAAATTAAATTGAAAAATGCTATCTGAAAAATTTCCAAAAATGTTCGGAGAAGATTCATCTTCTTCTACTGTCTCTTTTTCAGCTACTTCTTCAGGAATCTTGGGAGGAATCAAGTTATCATGTGCTTCTAGAATCGTTTGAATAACAAATTGCAAGGTTTCTAGATTTAGGCCTTCAATATTTGAATTAGGTCGATTGGTGGGAAAAGGCTTCCTAAAAGGGGGTTTGTAAGTTCCTTTGCTTGAAGAAGCTTCTTCAGCCATCCTTTCCAAATCTATAACTTGGTTGGGCAGTTTTTGAACGACTTTTTGTAAATTTTCTAAATCTGAACTTTCAGGTTGAGCTTTGTTTTGGTTAGGTCTAGGGAGGATTTCGATTTTCTTTTTGGAAGATGAACTAGTCTCTGTCTTGTTGCTAGTAGTGTCTTTTAAACTGAGAATGTCTTTCCCGATCTGACTGGCCTCTTCGAAGGCTTCTAATAACATGGCTTTCTTGGATCTCTTTACCCAAATGGCTATGTTTTGATGTAAGGATTTCGTATAATATGCGATAATAAGATTCTCAGCAGGCATCGAATCCATAGGGATTTGGTTCTTTAGTGTTAAGAACCTTTGATTAAAGTCTTTGATCTTTTCTTTGGGGTTCATTCTTAAACTAGAAAGCTCCATGACTAGAAATTCAGGAGACTTGTCATCTCCGAACTTCTCAATGAAACATGATTCAAATTTCTCCCATGACATGATGGTGTGGGGCTGTTGGGCGAAGTACCAGGTAGAGGCATTGCCCTCAAAGGTGTAGGGAAACAATCTATAGACTACATCTTCGTGCTCAACACTACAGAGTCTAATGTCTAACATAAATTTGGGGAGCCATTTCTCTGGGTGCTTTGGTAAAGGATGTTGAGGCCCAGGTATGGCCACTGCATCTTGGTTGAGCCATGGTCTGGTAGGATTGTTCAGGTTGGCCATAGGTGTGGGTGGTTTTGAAGGCTAGGTTGAGGAATTGCCTTCGTCAGAGTATTCCCCTCCAGAAGAAGAAGGACATGAATGATCTAAAATTGAAAAAGACTTGAAACTTGAATAAATATTGCAAGTGAAATTGTTATGTGTTAAAAGCAACCGGATCAATTTGAAACACATAAATTTTAAGGATTACTTATGTAAATATACACATAGACAGCATAATAAATCATTGAACATCAGACATAAACACAACAAATTGATAAAGGAGTTCACCCCACTTCGGGCTACATCTCCTGGTCCAGCTTCCAATGGATCATTATTATTAAATTTCTCAAAGTTCTCAAAAAAATGTCTTACAGTGCTCAAAATGACAAACTGACTGCTTCAATGGCTCCGCAACGTCCCAAAACCCCTGTCTGGGCTCTTTCGGCACCTGAAACGGTCGAAAAATGAGAAAGATATGCCTCCTTGAAGCTTCTTCTCCAACTTTGTTGTCTCTGGTTCTACAATCTGCACCCTTTTTCTCCAAACCTGACACACACGCTCATTTAAGCAGAAAAACCAAGACCCGTACGCAACCGCGCACCAGTACAAACTGTAGAACGGTTAAGGCACCTCCAGCCCCTAACCACCTTGGCACTGGGTCATATGGCTCATGCGACCATAGACTAGGCATAAAAGTAGTTTGACCGTTTGAAAACCGTGCAAACGGATTGTAACTCCCACGCGTATTAACCATTGGTCACATAATAAAACCATGTGTTACAAACCGGCGCGTTTAACCGTTGGTTACAACGCATATGTTAATACAAAATGCAACATATATAATATATAGTTTTTATACCATGCGCGCTATGGCATACATATCGGTCATATTACATTTGTAATGAAACCGTGGGTCGGGGCTTATGCCCCGGCCCGCCCCCTTTCCGTATATTACATTGCATTAACATAAATGTATATGCGTTGGAATAGTAAACAAGGAACACGGGTTGGTATGACAGTTAGCGGAATTTGTTAAGTCGTATGCTGTGGGGAGGTCCCGGGGTCGAACCCCGTGGACCCAAAACATTTTACACAAATATCAACCAACCATATAGGGACACGTGGCGCCCATGAAATGGGCCACATGTCCTCACCTTATTGACCACTTGTGACACGTGTTAATATACCACTCGTCCACGTCAACCAATGTAAGTGCACCATGTCACCCCTCTACCACGTCAGCATGATGGTACGGCCCTCCACGTGGCCGTACGGACTGTACGAACAGGTACAGTCAGCATCCCAAATTTTTGCCTATTTGGCTTGGCGGACAGATCGCGATATCTCCTCCATACGGACTCCGTTTGTGAAAGTAAATATACCGTCGGAATCAGGAAGACGAGACGGACGCAGTGGAACTGTTTTTGTCGCAATATGAGCACTTTGAAAATTGAGCAAAATTTGATCCCCTGATCACACCTCCCCATTGGGAAGCTTTTGGACCTCCAAAAGACTATCTTAGTCTATGTGAAGATGAGGGTATAGTTACCTCACCCTTCCAACCTCAATCCACTTGGCCTTGCTTGGATTTGTCCCTTTAAGACCAAATCGCAAATACTCCACATTTCCACGCTTTGAAGTTCGCATCCTCCTGTCAAGTATGGTGTCTTCCTGCAGTTCTGTTAGATACTCTGGCGAAAAATCATCTATGGAAGGAATCTGAACATGATCTCCTTGATCATCGATCAACGGAGGCTCATACAACTTCAAATTCTCAACATTAACAACTGCATACATCTGCATATATGGAGGCAAATCTAAACGAAAAGCATTGTTACCAATCTTGCTGACAATTTTGAAGGGACCATATCGAATTGGTTTCAACTTTTTACCTTCTCCTTTAAGCCTCTCCTTGCTGATGTAAAGCCACACTTCATCACCAACTTTGAAACTGTGATCAACTCGATGCTTTTCATGTCTCGCTTTGTGCTTGGCCTGACTCTTCTCCAACTGCTCTTGCACCACCTGATGTATCGACTGAATTTGTTCGATGAACTTCTCTGCCCGATCAATATCATACTACCCATCAACAACAATATCTTTCCCAAAGATGAAATCTAAGGGTGACTTGG
>ML793955.1:91046-107669 GCA_009831015.1 Picea engelmannii
GAAACTTGAATAAATATTGCAAGTGAAATTGTTATGTGTTAAAAGCAACCGGATCAATTTGCAACACATAAATTTTAAGGATTACTTATGTAAAGATACACATAGATAGCATAATAAATCATTGAACATCAGACATAAACACAGGAACTTGATAAAGGAGTTCACCCCACTTCGGGCTACATCTCCTGGTCCAACTTCCAATGGATCATTATTATTAAATTTCTCAAAGTGCTCAAAAATATGTCTTACAGTGCTCAAAATGACAAACTGACTGCTTCAATGGCTTCGCAACGTCCCAAAACCCCTGTTTGGGCTCTTTCGGCACCTGAAACGGTCGAAAAATGAGAAAGATATGCCTCCTTGAAGCTTCTTCTCCAACTTTGCTGTCTCTGGTTCTACAATCTGCACCCTTGTTCTCCAAACCTGGCACACACGCTCATTTAAGCGGAAAAACCAAGACCCGTACGCAACCGCACACCGGTACAAACCGTAGAATGGTTAAGGTGCCTCCAGCCCCTAACCGCCTCGGCACTGGGTCATATGGCTCATGCGACCATAGACTGGGCATAAAAGTAGTTTGACCGTTTGAAAACCGTGCAAACGGATTGTAACTCCCGCGCGTATTAACCATTGGTCACATAATAAAACCATGTGTTACAAACCGACGCATTTAACCGTTGGTTACAACGCATATGTTAATACAAAATACAACATATATAATATATAGTTTTTATACCATGCGCGCTATGGCATACATATCGGTCATATTACATTTGCAATGAAACCGTGGGTCGGGGCTTATGCCCCAGCCCGCCCCCTTTCCGTATATTACATTGCATTAACATAAATGTATATGCGTTGGAATAGTAAACAAGGAACACGGGTTGGTATGATGGTTAGCGGAATTTGTTAAGTCGTATGCTGTGGGGAGGTCCCGGGGTCGAACCCCGCGGACCCAAAACATTTTACACAAATATCAACCAACCATATAGGGACACGTGGCGCCCATGAAATGGGCCACGTGTCCTCACCATATTGACCACTTATGACACGTGTCAATATACCACTCGTCCACGTCAACCAATGTAAGTGCACCATGTCACCCCTCTGCCACGTCAGCATGATGGTACGGCCCTCCACATGGCCGTACGGACTATACGGACAGGTACAGTCAACATCCCAATTTTTTGCTTGTTTGGCTTGGTGGACAGATCGCGATATCTCCTCCATACGGACTCTATTTGCGAAAGTAAATATACTGCCAGAATCAGGAAGACGAGATGGACACAATGGCACTGTTTTTGTCGCAATATGAGCACTTTGAAAATTGAGCAAAATTTGATCCCCTGATCAATGAAGGAGGTGGTGATGGTGGTATACCAGATCCTCCTGCTGTAGGAGTGAAGATTGAATTGGTAGGGTTTAAGGTAAGGTCAGTACCTCCAAGTTGTTCTCTGATATCAGAGAAGTCTAATGGTTGATTCAAAGGTCAGTTTGTTTGTCTTATACGGGCTAAGGCATTGTGCGTTCTTATGAGATATTGTTGAACAATATATTGTATGTCACCACCCATAGGATTTGGAGTTACTGGTTCAACTATGATCCATAGATTGTCATTTGATGTGGTTTCTCTTTAAGGGATGATGTTTTCATTTGAACGACTTCTAGTCACTATAGGTGAGCGGGTAGATGGTGGAGGAGTCTTACGACCTCCTTGTGCCATTAATAATTTTTAGGCCCTCCTTCTAGCGCCATTTGTTGACGGGCGAAATTGATCGCTTGTCAACTAGAGGAGTGAATCTGGTCCGGGGTTGTCTACTTAACCCAATCCATTTAGATTAATCCACTCGGACGGGTTTAGTGGCTCCGTTGGCCGATCTAAGTCCTAAAGAAAATGAAAAAAACAAAACTAAAGGAAATGTAATAACTTTGATGAAAAGTAATCACTAAAAACTATATATAGATCTAATATATATTTACATTTTACTAACTAATATTTATAACATAAGTCTACTTATTATATGTACAATATATACAAATGATTTCATTTCTAATATATATACAACATTTACAAAATACGAATTTTAATCTAAATCCGTGAAAATCGAATATCAATTGATTTTTTAAACAACAGTAACGCTATTTAATCTTTTTCATTTATTTTCTTATAATGTTCATAACTGAGAAATGGAATATCAAACTATCTAATTGAAAATTGAACTCACAGATAGTAGAAGACGTTTTAGCTACAGGAAATTTCTATATTCATTAAACTAATGAAATTAAACTAGCAAACTGACATGTTATCGTATCCCATATTTGTTCAGTGTGTAGCATCCAATCTCCCTGTCTGATGAGGCAAACCTGCAACAGATCCTACAAATGCTTCTCATAAATGTGAAGCAATATTGATTGGATATGAATAATAGAACATATAAGAGCTATAACCACAACAATTTCACAAGTAGCCACATTAAGATAAATCCTGCTGTAAAAACTTGTGTATAAATGTTCAACAAAGGATAAAGATAAATCTCTTAATTCAATGTTTGAACAAAAGGATTGTTGTATGTTAAATCTGGAACATAAAACATGGATAGTATATAAATTTTTATCATACCAATCTGTAGTAAACCACGACAGCGAAAGCAATCATAATTTAATTACAAATAAAAAAAAATCATGACTTAAATAAAAACACGATATGGAGAAGCTAAAGCTGTGACAAATATCATATTCCATTCAAGTCTGTAAATGAGAAATCCATATTGTTTTCTCCAGACAGAGATGATTTAAATTTTACAAAATAACATGCTTATATAGGTCTAGGAACAAAATGTTTCCTGTATTAACAACCACTCTGTTCCAAAAGTGTGGGGGATGCAACCTCCCACATTTTACTTGATACCAAAAAATCTAATAGCCTAATCTATTTACTAAAAACATAAAGATGGTATGGCTAGGAGATCCCAATAGTTCTTCATATCTCTTTGAAAATCATGAGTTCCTAAAAACAAAATAAAAATAAGAAGATTTTAGATGTATTTTCAATCATCAAAACAAGCAATTCGATTTTTTTCTAACTGGATACAGAATCTTACGATTATGTAGCTAGTTATAATTATAACTACAATCATATTTTATTCAATCAAACAAAACAGACTAAAAAGTAATCTATGCAAACAAATCGTGTATCCTAAAATAAGAAGGACAGAATCATGCTAAACTTGAAAAAGATCATACCTCAAATCAAAACATTTCAAGCAATCTTGGAATTTGGTATTGTTGTAGATGCCTCTACATTCTTAAAAATAACAGACCCTGTAGTTTTTAGGCGTTTGTCCTTTGCTTGAGTTATGGATTGGATTCTACTGTTCTCGCTTATCAAAGAATCCACCTGGTCTTTCAAAGATTTAAGTCGGGACTGCAATATAGGCACATCTGTATAATACCAGTCCATCCAATATCGACACTCATTACACTATGGCTGTAGGGACTGTGCATTGGCAATGATAGCATTAACAACTGGAGAATCATCCATTTGACATGTAGGCTCATCACAGAATCGAATGCTAGGAAAATCAGGATTATCCTTTAGACATGGAGGTAGGTTGCTAACATAATCGTAGGGTCTGTCGGGGCAAAGTCCATAGGAATATGGATACTCTTCGGCCAAGAACCTTTCAATTTCTAAATCCGAGTCTTCACTTATCTCAATTGTGTTTTTTGCGTCTACACAAGGTTTGGGTTTGTTTCGAGCACATCATGAAATCCAACAAGCGGCCTTTTTATTATTATAATTAACATTGATGTTGCCCTTAAGCTTCTTCCCTGTTGGTTTTTTAACAGTCTTAGTAAAACTCTTAAGATACGAATCTGGTTGAGTGTCGGGTTGAGTAGAATCAGGGTAGGTCGAGGGTTCCAAATTAGAGACAGGATCATAGGGCAGGAGAGGTGGAGGAGAGGTGGTAGGTTTTACAAGGGTTTCTATGATAACAAGCTTGTCAACCTGTCCCAACTCACTATTACCAAATCCATTTCATAACACAAAAGAATCCCAACAATCGTTATTTAATTTCAACTATTTCACAATGATAATTTTGATTAAATCATGATGGAACAAACTAGAATCAGACTTCTGCCTCCTAAACCGCTTTCCCATCTTGTACAGACTTCTAAGGAGGAAGTAAGGCATGCTCAACGAGAAGTCAATGAAACTCATAAGCAATCGCAAGTGATACAGGAAGACCAACCTGAATCTCCCTTCACACGTAATAAACTATTTCACAATAGCTAACAGATCATGCCATCTAGGTTTTAAAGACGAGACAGGCATGCCTCCGTCGCAACTGGTAATTTTCCTTGAGGTGAACAATAATGACCAAGGGACCTCTTCAACTTTTGCGTTCTTGAACCATTTTTACTCGACAGCTGGTAAACCCGTAGCTTGGCTTAAAAATTCTTCAGTCACCTCCAGCTACATGTCTCCTATATTTGCTCTGCAACCTTCGAAGGTCAACCCGAACTCTTGAGCAACTCTCAGATTGAAACCCTTAAACTTTTCAATAAACAAATGCCAGTCATTCCTTTCTAAGTCGTCTCTGGCGTTGTCATAAGATAACAACGTTTGGATTCCATTGGGCTCAATCCTTACCACTGGAGCCATGGCGAACATAAGGGAATCAACACCGAAATTGGAGGTAGGGTTTGATAAGAAAACACAAAGTCATAGCCCCGAGTTTTCACAAAGCAATGATAGTTCGAAATGGTAGGTAGAGGCGTTAATCACCATGCGTGGGAATGATATCCTGAAGCTTGAGGCCATACAGAGAAATAATATCATGTTGTACCTCATATGATACCTTGGGATATGGGTAGTGTAAGGATGTAAGCACTTGAATACCATAGAACGCACAGTCATGACTTGATTACAAGATAGATGTTTCAAATAAACATTTAATAAAAAAAAAATTATGAATCAAAAACCCCATTGATATTAATCAAATATAAATGAGTGGAGGTCTTTCACTTATGTAACCAAAGCATGTTTAGGACCAAGGAGTTATAAACTAGGAAAACAATCTTGTTCATAGCGAAATATGACAATTCGACAATAGACCATATGAATAGTTATCCTTTGATAAGAAATCGAAACAAAGTGTGAATTCCAGCTGCGAGTTTTCATGCTTACAGTCATGAAAACAAAAATTGAAAGAAAGGTATGTAGAAAGCGACAAATGACAAGTGTCATTTAGTAAGAATGCTCATGGCGAATAATGAAAAAATTAGAGACCCTGTGTAGGTAGCTTGTGAATGATAGAAATTATATTATTGCCGCCAACAATGGCGACACGCTGGGAGAAGCAGTTATCTCTTCCAAATGAATGAGTCCAGATTAGGATAATCAGAGAAAAATTCAAATAAAAAATAACCAAAAATTTGTCTGAACATTATTATCAATTATAAAGCATTCAAGTTTCAGATTACTGTTATTTTAAAGAGACGAAAACTGACAAAAATCTTAACAAAAGAGATTCACGATGTTAAAGTTAAAGTCTTCAATACTATTGACAGGGCCTCTACTGCTAGCAGGCATCCATAGCCTCGACAGGGATGTCAATTAACCCACTCTGATATTTGTATCCTGCCAAGAAGTTCTAGATCAGAACGAAGGACATTTGAGGTAAAAAAGAATCCATATCTGAGAATTTTCATATACCTGACATTGCTTCGCTGCTAGCGGGCCTATTCAGTACCCCGGCGAAGTTATCTTGGCATCATGCATGCATTTACCCACTACCAACAGACCTGTTCAGTATCTCGGCGGGTTTACAAGCACTTCCCACAACTCTCTTGAAAATTTATTTAGTTTTTTAAAGATTTTTAATACAATGGGGTGACGCTGAAAATCCTTGTTTTTGGACACATCTTAGTAAATTATAGACCTTGAAGAAACTTCTTAGTTGTCCTTCATTATGATCTAGAAATAGTTTATTAATAAACTGACTTTCAAGGGTAGGGAGACATCTCTGAGTTGTTCTCTTAAGGAACAGGGACAGCATAATTTTTTTTTTTATGGATCATCGTGAGTACCTTCAGTTGTAGATTGAAATCAAGAAACACTTTTCAAACAATGAGTTATCTTTAACATGGCTGCAAACTCAGAAAAATATCACAATTTATGTTTAAACAACTTTCAACAGTCATTTCTGAAGGGAAATTTTTCTGTTATCTCTGTCTGAACTAACCCATAATGCAGGCATGTGTGTTTCAAAAAGAAAGACTGACAAGCATAAAAGGAAAAATCAAAACAAATCAGCAAAGAAAAACCAACAGCAAACAAAACATAAAATATTTACACAGAGTACATGGGAGTGTCATCAGGCAAAGTACCTTTTTAGAGCTTGGCCATTCACCAGAAAGGTGTTTAGCTGTCCCTCTAAATTCTATAATCGGAAGGAACTGGGACCAAATTTCTTAGCAATTACGAATGGTCCCAACCACAAGTTCTGAAACTTTGTATGCTCTCATTTTCCCTCATGAGGTTTGTCCCATTTTAGGACAAGGTCACCTACCTCAAAATTTCTGTCAGAGGCAGAATTGGAATCAAACCAGTTTTTAACAATGAGTTGATGTTGATCCAATTTCCGTTTTGCTTGAGCCCTCACTTCTTCTAATTTTAACAAAGCATTAATTCAACTTTCCAAAGGGGGACAATCCTCTTCATGTACTTTCTATGATAACTACAGAGATGGAAGAAGGACATGTGGTGGAAGAATCACTTCTCTGTCGTAAACGAGAAAGAAAGGTGAGTTACCCACAACAGTTTTAGGAGTTACTCTATCAGCCCAGATTGCGTTTAACAGTGCGTTATGCAAGTTTTTATGGTTTTTGGAGACTGTTCTTTTGATTATTTTGATCAGATTTGTATTAGTCAATTCTGCCAAACCGTTGCCTTGGGGGTAATAGCTGTCAGAATACTTTAATTTAATTCATTTTTCTAGAGCGAAATCACTCATTTTAAGAGACAAGAAATAAGAGGCATTATCAAATACCAAGCATTCAGGGATACTGAAACGAGTAATAATATTTGAATTCAAGAAAGATATTACCTGGCTGGTATTTACAACTTTTAATGGGGCAGCCTCAGACTACCTGGTGAAGTAATCTATGGCTGTTATGATATACTTATGTTGCTACGAGGATGGCAGGTTGAATGGGCCTATAATATCTAGACCCCACTGCTGAAAAGGGGAGTCTACCGAAACTGTTTGCAAAGGGAAAGATGGTTTCTATATTTGACCGGATGCTTTTTGAAAAATGACACACTTGCGACATAAAGCATGAGCGTCTTTAAAAAAGGTAGGCCAGTAATAACCTACTCTTAATTCTTTATGGGCAGTGGTGTCTCCACCAAAATGCCCACCATCTTCTCCTGCATGTAATTCCAATAAGACTTTTTATGCTTCATCTTTATCTAGACAACGCATTAGTACTCCATCAAAATTTTGATGAAACAAAATAACATTAATCGGCTGAAAAGAAGCAGATTTTAATCTTAGTGCTCTCCTTTTTGTGGGATCCAGGTGACGGGGAGCTGATCTGTGTATAAGACAAAATTTTATATCATCATACCAGGGACTAACAGGGTTTTGTGCATAGAAGATTTGACTTTGATAGTGTTGTTCCGGATTTAACATATCATTTTCCTCTTGATGTCCTACAACTGAATCAGTGACCAATTTGCATAACCCTTGGCCTCTTACAATTTGTGCTGGGGTGATTTCTATGTCATACTCTTGCAAGGATGTGACCTAGTTTGCCCTTTTTTCGCCTAGTTCTTTCTGCACTAACAAATTTCTGACAGTCGGGTAAGGGACAATGATTTTCGTCCTGGATTTCAAAAGATAAGATCAGAAGTGCTTTACTACTTTGAAAATAGCATAGGCTTGCTGATCTACTGTTGGGTAATTAAGTTCTTCCCCCTTGAAGGTTGATCTCATAAAGGCGATTGGGACTTCGTTGTTTTGAGCATTCTTTTGAGTTAGGATAGTAGCGTATGAACGGTCAGAGGCAAACATGTAGAGGGTGAAGTCTTGGGAAATGTCGGGGCTCATTAGAGAAGGAGCGTATATTATGGCCTTTTTTACTGAATCAAAAGCCTAGCTTTCTAAAGGTCCCCAATGGTACTATACATCCTTCTTTATTAGGTTTTGTAATGGTCTCACCATTTCTGAAAAGCTGGGGACAAATCTCCTAACAAGGTTTATCTAACCTAAGAAAGATTTCATGGACTTTTTTGACGAGGGAGGGGGAACTTTCGAAATGACTTGAGTTCTTTCAGGGTTGATAATAATCCCTTCACTCGATATAATGAATCTGAGGAGTTTACCTTGTTCTACTGCGAAGATAGATTTTTTTGGATTCAAAGAAATGTCGTACTTATGACATCGTTGTAGAACGGATCTTAAATGAGCTAGATGATCTTCTTTATTTTTCGATAAGACAGTGACGTCATCTAGGTAAACTATGACAGATTGATTGATTAAGCCTTGGAAAGTGACGTCCATCACTCTCTGGAAAGTGGCACCGACATTTATGAGTCCAAAGGGCATCTTTCTATAAGCATAGGTGCCCCATGGAGTGCGGAAGGTGGTTTTGTGTTGGTATGGAGGGGACATCAGGACTTGGTTATACCCTGAAAAACCATCCAAAAAGGATAATCTTTTAGAACCAGATACCTATTAAAGGATCTATTCCATGGGAGGGACAGGGTAGTTGTCCTTATCAGACACTCGATTAAGATTTCAGAAATCGACAAATAGTTGGATTTCACCACTCTTCTTTCTGACAGGGACAAGATTAGAGACCCATTGTGTGTGCCTAACTGGGAAAATTATCTTAGCATCCAGGAGTTTACTTAATTCCTTCTTGACCATTGGTTCTAGTTTTGGGTGAATTTTCCTTAACTTTTGTTGAAAAGGTTGGGTTTGGGGTTTCATAGGGATAACGTGTTGTATGATGTTAGGATCAAAAGTTTTCAGGTCATCGTACGTCCAGGCAAAAACATATTTGAATTCCTTAAAAAACTTAGTAAACGCTACTTTTTCTTGCTTAGAACACTCCACCCCTAAATTAATGTACTGTGGGTTGTCTTTAGTTCCCAAATTTACCTTTTCATGCGTCAAAGAGGAACTATTCGTTTTACAGTTCACTGATTTTCTGAACTTGTTGTGAAGATCATAAAAAATTTCTAATCTAACTACAGATTTTGGGATAGAGTTTACCATATCTGATGAAGATTCTGGAGATCTTGGATCTGGTATTACCGTAAACTCGCGAAGATTTTCGTCATGGGTTCCTTCGTCGATCACCACACCCTGAAAAGTTTCTTCCATATGCAGAAAACTTATAATCTGTTGATCGTCATCGAAGACTCTCCAATTCGTGATGTTGTTTGGGACGAACGGTCTGAACAACAACTCAACGAAGAATGCATTCAGAGATAAGCCTTCTACAGGAAAAAGTTTTGAAGCGACGTTAGCTAACAAATCAACTTCCAAATTATTCAATCTAGGAATAGAACTTATGTTAAATGCGGCGAACTTATTCATCAAATTCCATACCTCAGTTTGGTAGCTTTTAAGGTGTGGAGATAAACAGTGGATAGAATTTTTTACTTGTCTAACCACGATTTCTGAATCACCAAAGACAGTCAAATTTTGAATGTTCATATCTAATGCTTTTCTGAGGCCTTGCAAGAGTGCCTCATATTATGTTGTGTTGTTTATACATTCGAATTCTAACCTGCAAGCAATCAGAGTCTTGTTACCTGCTGGATCGATGAGCACGCAACCTGCACCAGCTCCTTCATAGATTTTGACCCATCAAAGTAAAGAGACCATATTTGATTGTCGTCAATTGCATGTGACCACTGGGCAGAGGCTGTTGGCTGCGTATAAGTCAAAATTTCAGACTGTTGTTCCAGGTTAGTGATGGTGGAAGTTTCGGCCATGAAATTACCGAAAAAGGTATCCATCCCCTGTATTTCGGGAGAATCGGTAGAAGAAGTGAATGGTTCATTGGGATCATTTAAATCAGCCACCGTGAACTTTAGATAACGTTCATGATTTACCTTGATTTTGTTGGGCTTTCCATTCTCAGGTAGCCATAAGTGAGACCAATCCGTCGCAAAATACTTGTGTAGTTGTTCTGACTAGTCTCTGCTTAAAAACAAACCATAAACTTCTGGGATATCTACGGCAATAATATCAATTACTTGATGAGCTTTAGGGTTAGACGACAATCTTATAAGCACATTTCTTAATTTTCCTATCACTTTAACACTAGTTCGATCAAGCTGGATAATTTTCAAGCTGGATGGTTGAACTTCAGCATTAATCTTTTGACAAACAGACCAAGGCATTACGTTAGATGACGCACCTGAATCTACCATACAGTTATGTATGTTCCTATTGAAAATTTCAAAAGTTAACAGAAATGGAGGGACATTTCTGCGAGTATTAACAGTGGAAGTTTGTTGCTTTTGACTCGTAGCCTCTAAAATTGGTTTATCTACATCTGTTACATTATTTACAGGAAGGTATCTTTTATCGTGAGGCTCAGAAGTAGTTTTTACGGAGGCCTTCTGAGGAATTTTGGGGTTGTTTTGAACACCTTTGTTGCTATTTGGATTGCTATTTTTGTTGTTCTCTGCAATATTTTGCAGCAGTTTTTGTAGAAGAAAAGGGAATTTTAATAATTCATAAACAGAAATGTTAGCCCTAAGCTTCTTTAAATATTCAACCAAATCATAATATAGACTTGGGTTCACTGAATTATGTTTAGTTTCAATCGATTTAGACTGTTTTGGAGGCAAAGTAGTAGTGATTTCAGAAGAAGACTTATTTGTTGTCTTACTCCTAGTATTGTAAGGGTGCACTGTTTTTAAAATTAGCTTGAAAAATTCTATCGGAAAAATGTCCCAAAATGTTCGAAGAAGATTCATCTTCTTCTACTGTCTCTTGTTCAGCTACTTCTTCAAGAATCTCTAGAGGAATCAAGTTATCATGTGCTTCTAGAATCGTTTGAATAGAAAAATGCAGGCTTTCTAGATTTAGGCCTTCAGTATTTGAATTAGGTCGGTTGGTGAGAAAAGGCTTCCTAAAAGGGGTTTTGTAAGGCCCTTTGCTCGAAGAAGCTTCTTCAGCCATCCTTTTCAAATCTATAACTTGGTTGGATAGTTTTTGAACAATTTTTTGTAAATTTTCTAAATCTGAGCTTTCAGGTTGAGCTTTGTTTTGGAAAGGTCTAGGGAGGATTTCGATTTTCTTTTTGGAAGATGAACTAGTCTCTGTCTTGTTGCTAGTAGTGTCTTTTCAACTGAGAATTTCTTTCTCGATCAGACTGGCCTCTTCGAAGGCTTCTAACAACGTGGCTTTCTTGGATCTCTTTACCCAAATGGCGATGTTTTGATGTAAGGCTTTCGTATAATATGCGATAATAAGATTCTCGGCAGGCATCGAATCCGTAGGGATTTGGTTCTTTAGTGTTAAGAACCTTTGATTAAAGTTTTTGATCTTTTCTTTGGGGTTCATTCTTAAACTATAAATCTCCATTACTAGAACTTCAGGAGACTTGTCATCTTTGAACTTCTCGAGGAAACAGAATTCAAATTTCTCCCATGACACAATGGTGTGGGGCTGTTGGGCGAAGTACCAGGTAGAGGCATTGCCCTCAAAGGTGTAGGGAAAAAATCTATAGACTACGTCTTCATTATCAACACTACGGAGTCTAATGGCTAACATAAACTTTTTGATGTGATCTTCAGCGATCTGTTTGGAGTCCGGGTCAAATTTTGGGAGCCATTTCTCCGGGTGCTTTGGTAAAGGATGCTGAGGCCCAGTTATGGCCATTGCATCTTGGTCGAGCCATGGTCTAGTGGGATTGTTCAGGTTGGACATAGGTGTGGGTGGTGTCGAAGGATGGGATGAGGAACTGCCTTCATCAGAGGATTCCCCTCTAGCAAAAGAAGGAGATGAAGGAGGTGGTGATGGTGGTATACGAGATCCTCCTACTGTAGGAGTGAGGATTGAATCGGTAGGGTTTAAGGTAAGGTTAGTACCTCCAAGTTGTTCTCTGATATCAGAGAAGTATAATGGTTGATTCAAAGGTCGGTTTGGTTGTCTTATATGGGCTAAGGCAATGTGCATTCTTATGAGATATTGTCGAACAATCTCTTGTATGTCACCACTCGTAGGATTTGGAGTTACTGGTTCAACTGTGATCTGTAGATCGTCGTTTGATGTGGTTGATGTTTGAGGGATGATGTTGACATCTGAACGACTTCTAGTCACTATAGGTGAGTGGGTAGGTGGTGGAGGAGTCTTACGACCTCCTCGTGCCATTAATAGTTTTCCGACCCTCCTTCTAGCGCCATTTGTTGACAGGCGAAATTGACCGCTCGTCAACTAGAGGAGTGAATCTGGTCCGAGGCTGTCTACTTAACCAAAGCTGTTTGGATTAATCCACTCCGACGGGTTTAACAACTTTGTTGGCCAATATAAGTACTAAAGAAAATGAAAAAAACAAAACTAAAGGAAATGTAATAACTTTGATGAAAAGTAATTGTTGAAAACTATATATAGATCTAATATATATTTACAGTTTACTAACTAATATTTATAACATAAGTCTACTTATTATATGTACAATATATAAAAATGATTTCATTTCTAATATATATATAACATTTACAAAATACAAATTTTAATCTAAATCCATGAAAATCGAATATCAATTGATTTTTTAAACAACAATAACGCTATTTAATCTTTTTGATTTATTTTCTTATAATGTTCATAACTCAGAAATGGAATGTCAAACTATCTAATTGAAAACTGAATTCACATATAGTAGAAGACGTTTTAACTACAAGAAATTTTTGTATTCATTAAACTAATGAAATTTAACTAGCAAACTGACCTGTTATCGTATCCCATATTTGTTCAATGTGTAGCATCCAATCTCCCTATCTGATGAGGCAAACCCGCAACAGATCCTACAAATGCTTCTCATAAACGTGAAGCAGTAATGATTGGATCCGAATAATAGAACATATAAGAGCTATAACCACAACAATTTCACAAGTAGCCACATTAAGATAAATCCTGCTGTAAAAACTTGTGTATAAATGTTCAACAAAGGATAAAGATAAATCTCTTAATTCAATGTTTGAACACAAAGATTGTTGTATGTTAAATCTGGAACGTAAAACATGGATAGTATATAATTTTTTATCATACCAATCTGTAGTAAACCATGACAGCGAAAACAATCATAATTTAATTACAAATCGAAAAAAATCATGACTTGAATAAAAACACGATATGGAGAAGCTAAAGCTGTGACAAATATCATATTCCATTCAAGTCTGTAAATGAGAAATCCATAGTTTTTTCTCCAGGAAGAGATGATTTAAAGTTTACAAAATAACATGCTTATATAGGTGTAGGAACAAAATGTTTCCTGTTGATAACATCCAATCTGTTCCAAAAGTGTGGGGGATGCAACCTCCCAGATTTTACTTGATACCAAAAAAACTAAAAACCTAATCTATTTACCAAAAACATAAAGATGGTATGGCTGGGAGATCCCAACAGTGCTTCATATCTCTTTGAAAAAAATGAGTTCCTGAAAACAAAATAAAAATAAGAAGATTTTAGATGTATTTTCAATCATCAAAACAAGCAATTCAAATTTTTTCTAACTAGCTATAGAATCTTACGATTCTGTAGCTAGTTATAATTATAACTACAATCATATTTTATTCAATCAAACAAAACAAACTAAAAAGTAATCAATGCAAATAAATTTTGTATCCTAAAATAAGAAGGACAAAATCATGCTAAACTTGAAAAAGATCATACCTCAAATCAAAACATATCAAGCAATCTTGGAATTTACTATTGTTGTAGTTGCCTCTACATTCTTAAAAATAACAGACCCCGTAGTTTTTAGGCATTTGTCCTTTGCTTGAGTTATGGATTGGAGTCTATTGTTCTCGCTTGTCAACGAATCCACCTGGTCTTTCAAAGATTTAAGTCGGGACTACAATATAGGAACATCCGTATAATACTGGTCGATCCAGGATCGACACTCATTACACTGTGGCTCTAGGGACTGTGCATTGGCACTGATAGCATTAACAGATAGAGAATCATCCATTTGACATGTAGGCTCATCACAGAATCCAATGCCAGGAAAATCAAGATTATCCTTTAGACATGGAGGTAGGTTGCTAACATAATCATAGGGCTTGTCAGGGCAAAGTCCATAGGAATATGGATACTCTTTGGCCAAGAACCTTTCAATTTCTGAATCTGAGTCTTCACTTATCTCAATTGTGTTTTTTGTGTCTGCACAGGGTTTGGGTTTGTTTCGATCACATCGTGAAACCCAACGAGAGGCCTTTTTATTCTTATAATTAACATCGACGCTGCCCTTAAGCTTCTTCCCTGTGGATTTTTTAACAGTCTTAGTACAACTCTTAGGATACAAATCCGGTTGAGTGTCGGGTTGGGTAGAATCAGGGTAGGTCGAGGGTTCCAAATTAGAGACAATATCACAGGGCAGGAGTGGTGGAGGAGAGGTGGTAGGTTTTACAAGGGTTTCTGTGATAACAGGCTTGTCAGCCTGTCCCAACTCACTATTACCAAAGCCATTTCGTAACACAAAATCATCCCAACAATCGTTATTTAATTTCAACTGTTGCACAATGATAATTTTGATTAAACCATGATGGAACAAACTAGAATTAGACTTCTGCCTCCTAAACCACTTTCCTATCTTGTACAGACTTCTAAGGAGGAAGTAAGGCATGTTCAATGGGAAGTCAATGAAACTCATAAGCAATTGCAAGTGATACAAGAAAACCAACCCGAATCTCCCTTCACACGTAATAAACTATTTCACAATAGCTAAGAGATCATGCCATCTAGGTTTTAAAGACGAGACAGGCATACCTCGGTCACAACTGGTATATTTCCTTGAGGTGAACAACAATGACCAGGGGACCTCTTCAACTTTTGTGTTCTTGAACCATTTTTGCCCGACAGTTGGTAAACCTGTAGCTTGGCTTAAAAATTCTTCAGGCACCTCCAGCTACACGTCGCCTATCTTTGCTCTGCAACTGTCGAAGTTCAATGAGAAATCTTGAGCAACTCTCAAATTGAAACCCTTAAACTTTTCAATAAAAAGACGCCAGTCGTTCCTTTCTAAGTCGTCTCTGGCATTGTCATAAGATAACAAGGTTTGGATGCCATTGGGCTCAATCCTTACCACTGGAGCCATGGCAAACAGAAGGGAATCAACACCAAAATCGGAGGTAGGGTTTGATAAGAAAACACAGAGTCATAGCCCTGAGTTTTCACAAAGCAATGACAGTTTGAAATGGTAGGCAGAGACGCTAATCACCATGTGTGGGAATGAGATCGTGAATCCCGAGGCCATACAGAGCAATAATATCACGTTGTACCTCATATGATACCTTGGGATATGGGTAGTGTAAGGATGTAAGCACTTGAATACCATAGAACACACACTCATGACTTGATTACAAGATAAATGTATGAAATAAACATTGAATAAAAAAAAATTATGAATCAAAAACCCCATTGATATTAATCGAATATAAATGAGTGGAGGTCTTTCACTTATGTAACCAAATCATGTTTAGGACCAAGGAGTTATAAACTAGGAAAACCATCATGTTCATAGTGAAATACGATAATTCGACAATAGACCATATGAACAATTATCCTTTGATAAAAAATCAAAACAAAGTGTGAATTCCAGCTATGAGTTTTCATGCTTACAGTCATGAAAACAAAAATAGAAATGAAGGTATGTAGAAAGTGACAAATGACAAGTGTCGTTTAGTAAGAATGCTCATGGCGAATAATGAAAAAACTAGAGACCCTGTGTAGGCAGCTTGTGAACAATAGAAATTATATTATTGTTGCCAACAAGTCTATGGATGCATGAACGTGATCCTAAAAGAACTGTTATTGAGCATGATAATGGATTTACCATGGTTAATACAGAGGCATTTGAACCAGGTACAAAGCCTTATGTTTTTCCAAGTCAATGTGAGCAAGTATTTTACTCAGAGGTACCTGGTAAAGCAGGTTGGTCATACGTTGTTAGATATGATCCAAGAGGAAGACCAGTAAAGTAAAATCATGTAGCCAAGGATGAAGATAATAATGAGGAATAATATCATGATTATGAAGATCAGGAGTAGGTCTCTCATGTAGTTGATGTGTCAGATGAATAATTTGAAGAGGTTGATCATCCAAATGTAGGAGACGACGATATCAATAACTATAGTAGCGAAAATGACATTGATGATGATGTTGATAGGAATGAGCCTTTCACCAATATCAATTATGAACCAGATCTTGATACAGATGTTGAACTAGATGAAGAAGAAGATGATTGATATTTAATTCATGTTGAAAATAAGAGGTATGTGTTTATATCTTTTATATGATGTTTATATGTTTTTATATTGTATAATATAGTATATGATACATGTTCTTTATAATTTCAAATTAGGTAATA
>ML793955.1:126697-137486 GCA_009831015.1 Picea engelmannii
TCATATCTTTTACAACAATAATGTATCTCTAAAAGTCTACATTTATTTATCAAATATTCTAGATTATTAATTTAATATTCTTAAATTAATAATCAATTTATTCTAACTTTATAAACTATGATAATTGTATTTTTGGATTATCTAACAAAAAACTCAAAACAAATTTGGAGAAAACTACCAATAGCCATGCTATCACCCAAAAATGCAACCATAGTGACCGATTCACTTTGGGAGCTAACATTTGGCTCCAACTGGGATGGACATCTCCCTGTGAGGTGACCAAGAACCTAGCTAGACTCAGTAGCCTTATTACAATTTTTTAAAAAGAAATCTGAAAAATAGTTTTGCTAGTACCATTGGGCATGAAGTTAGTCAAGTGATAGAAACAAAGAAAATAGAACTGAAAAAGAATATGTACAAGTAGAACAGGGCTTTTAAGAAAAAGCCTTATGAAAAATAGGTCTTTAGAAAGTGCCCGTTGAAAGGGCCACCTGCTACTTCCTTGCCTGAAAGATTTTGGAGAACAAAGGTATTGTTCTGTTGAACCGTTGTTATGAAAAAAGGACCCGTCTAGAGGGCATCAAATTTGTCGTTTTTCCCCTTCTCTTGCCTTGCTGCATCCCACTTCAAAACTAATTCCCCTTTTGAAGACATTTGATTTGACTTTCTTATCGGAGATCTCCTTGATTTTCTCTTGATGTAATTTTGTTCTTTCCAAAAGTTGTTCTCTATCTTGCTGTAGCTCTACCAAATTATGAATTATCCGAGTCAAATCACTTGGTTCAGAATCGGTTTCTTGTAAAAAATTTGCAACTGGTAGCGCAAGTTGAACAGGAAATATGGCTTCAGTACCATATACCCACTTGAAAGGAGATGTACCAATTGATTTCTTACATGTAACCCTGTTAGCCCACAAAGCAAACTTCAACTTGGAATCCCAGCCTCTGGCATTTTGTTCAAGAAGCTTCTTTATAATTCTAACTAAACTCTTGCTTGATGACTCCACTAAGCCATTCCCTTGTGAATAGTAAGCAGTGGAATGTACCAGATGAATTCCCAGCTCGTCACATAATTTCACCAAGTGTTTATCTTTGAATGCAGCAGCGTTATCAGTGACTATTCTCTTAGGGCAGCCAAATCTGGCAAATATGTTTTCTTGCAAAAAATTTATGATGACAGTATGATTGGTGTTCTGGGTGGGAATAGCCTCAATCCACTTGGTAAAGTAATCGGTGGAAATAAGGATCCACCGGTGCTGACCACTAGAAGGTGGGTGAATTTCACCTATGGCCCCATTGCTGGAAAGGACCCGTGACCACTATGGGTTTGAGGGGAAGAGATTTCAGTTGTTGTTTGCCTTCAAATCTTTGACACTTGTCACATGTTCTCACAAACTCATACACATCTGAAAATAAGGATGGCCAATAGTAACCAGATCTTAAGATTTTATGTGCAGTGGTTTTCCAATAGTGATGTCCCCCACATTCACTATTATGGAATTCAATCATGACCTTAGCTGCTTCTTCTTGGTTTATGCACCTCAACAATAAACCTATTGGATTTTTCCAGAACAATAAGTTTCCATTGATGCAGAAATTTATGGCTTTGAGCTTCAAAGCCCTTCCTTGTGTTTTTGTCAAATCTGATGGGACTGATAAAGTTTGCAGAAAATGAATAATGTGACTGTACCATTTGCAATCAGCTAGGTGAGCTGAGACCTGCATTTCTTCACCTTCTTTATCCTCTGTAAACTGAACATTATCTGCATTAATACTTACCAAATTTATTTCGAGTAGCCTACAATTTTCTTCTGCCAGAAGTTTGGCAAGGCCCTGACCCTTCACAAGTTTCGTTGGTTTAATTTCAACATCAAATTCAATCAACTTTTCTATCCACTTACTCCTCTTTCCATCTATGTCAGGTTGTATAAGCACATCTTTAACTGAACTGGAGGGAACGAAAGCTATTACCTTTGCCTGAAGGATGTAAACTCTGAAAGCTTTCAATGACTTGATAAGCGCATATGCTTGTTTCTCCAACAATTCATATTTTACCTCTGTGTCCCTCAAGACCTTACTGAAGAAGGCAACCGACTGCTCCTGATCCTCTGCATTTTTCTGCAAGATTACTTCTGCAATTGTATCTCTTGAAGCAAATAAAAAAATGTAAAATACCTTGGAGAAATCAGGGCTGATCAAAACAGGGGTTGTTGTGATGGCTTCCTTGATGGCATTGAATGAGTGTCTGGCTACTTCAGTCCATTTTATCTCGGAGTCCTTTCTTAACATAGCAGTAATATGCTTTGTGAGTTCTGCAAAGTTTACTATAAACCTTATGATAAAGTTTATAGTCCCAAGGAAAGACTGAATGTCCTTCTTTGATCTAGGAAGAGACAGATTTTTAATTGCTTCTACCCTTTTTGGATCAATTTTTACCCCATCAGTTGAAACAATATGTCCAAGTAATTTCCCTTCCTTAAGTGTAAAATTTGAATTTTTTGGATTAAGAGAAATGCCATACCTTCGACATTTTAGAAATGTCCTTTTTAAGTGCTGTAAATGAAGTTCATGGATGCTCGAGAAAACAATGATATCATCGAGATATATCAGGACAAATTTATCTTTCTCTCCAACGAAAGCAATATCCATCGCCCTTTGGAATGTCTCTCCTGCATTCATCAATCCAAAGGGCATCTTCTTGTACATAAATGTACCCCATGGAGTAGTAAAAGCAGTCTTTTCTTGATCATCCAGATGGACAACAATCTGGTTGTATCCAAAAAACCCATCAATAAAAGACATCACCTTTGATCCTGACACCTTCTGTAAAATATGCTCCATTTTAGGCAGAGGGTAGTTGTCCTTCCTAGAGCACTTATTCAAATTTTTGAAGTTGACGCAGAGTCTGATCTCCCCATTCTTCTTCCTGACCGATACGAGATTCGCAATCCATTCTGAATATCTGAGAGGAATGATGATGCGAGCGTCCAATAGTTTTTTAATTTCCCTTTCCATTGTAGGCAACAACAAAGGATTGAAGGATCTAATCTTCTACCTGAATGGTTTGGTGTCTTTATTCAATGGAATCTTATGCTGAATTACCTCTGTGTCAAAAGTCTTCAAGTCATCATACTGCCAAGCGAAGATGTCCGCAAACTCCTTTAGCAATTCTCCATAATCAGCCCTTTGTTTTTCAGTCAAATGTGAGGCTAAGTTGACATATTTAGGATCTTGTTTGCTAGCTACATTATATTGCAAAACTTTTGAATCTTTTTCCCCATTTTCCAATTTGACAGCCACATCATTATCATCGAAAATCCTTTCCAAAGGGACCAAACCTTTAGGAATTCTATTGGTAGACAGCTGGACTATTTCATGTGCTACGATTTTGCTTCTCAATTTTGGCTTCTCAATTTCATTGTCATGTTCATTCTCCTGATCGATCTGCAAATCTGTAGACTCATCTATCACTGCAAGAAATCTAGTGAGTTCAACATCGTCTTCAAAAACCTTCCAAAATTTTACATTATCAGGGAGAGAGGGCCTATATTTAACTTGAATTTCATAATTCAATTTATGAGGCAGAGGGGGTATGAAAGCACAAGCCGACACAGCTAATGAATCAGCCAATTCATTCATTACTCTAGGTACATATGAAATTTTAAAATCTACAAAATGGTGAATTGCCCTCAACACTTCATCTATGTATGCTTTCAACCTGACATGTTTTTCTTGAAAGGACTTATTCACCTGCTGAATGATCAGATCTGCATCTTCAAATACCTGCAATCTTTTAATATCCATTTCTTTGGCTGCATTTAGCCCCAGAAGTAGTGCCTCATACTCAGCAATATTATTAGTCACTTTAAAATCAAGTTTAAAGGACAAATGAGAAGTTTTCTTAGAAGGGGAAATCAATACCACTCCTGCTCCTGCTAACTCTTTAGTGCAAGCACCGTCAAAGAACATGGTCCAAAGATCATCCTCTGCTATTTATGTGGGCTAAACTGTGGGCTTATTGAGTAGCAATGCATCTGGTAATGAATCATCAATTTGAAAAATACAAGATCCCATACCTGTGTCGACAGAATAGATAGGATGATTGGATGGATTTTTTTCGTCACTGATTACATATGCCAATTGAGATTCCCTGTATAGTCTTCTGTTTACCCCTCCAAAAATAGGGATAGTAGCGTAGGAGAGATCCATTTGAAGAGTGCCACATAGCCTCTTCATCCACAATATTGATAGAAGGCATCCAAATTTAGGAGGTATGTCAGCCACTACTATATCCATAACCATAGTCTTCATGGATGCTTGGGTTAAGGTTACAGCCAAGTCTTTGATCATCCCAAGACATTTGAATTTTTGGGAGTCAAAAGAGAAAAGATCATGATAAGACTTGGTGATCTCCAGCCCAAGCTCATCCATGAACGCCTTTGGCATCAAATTGTGTGAAGCACCGGAGTCCAACAAACAATTATGTAGTGTTTTCTCATGAATATTTAGAGAGATGTAAAAGGGAGGACATCTTTCATCTTTGTCTTCTATCATTTGGCCTAGAGTAATGGTTGGCTTTTCATCATATATGTTGAGGATATCAGCAGAAAGGGATATAGATTGGGGATCTAGAGTTTTGAGGATATCCTTTTTGAACATTTCATTCTTCATTAACTCGACTAGAGGAATAGGAATTTTAATTTTTTGTATTTCAGCCTCAAAATTGAACGAATATGGGACTTTATCAAAAGCTTTATCAGAGACCTTTACCTGATTCAAAGGAGCTTCCTTATTTCTTTTTTGTTCAACAGGAGCCTAACTTTCTGGAGTTTGATGCTTGACAGGGGCAACAGTCTTTTTGGGAGGAGCTGATGCTTTCACCTTTGAAGCATTTGTTTGTTGATTCTTTGATGTCTGATATTTTTGCTTAACAGGGGTTGTGCTCTTTTCAGGAGAGGCTGGTGCATTCTGTTGGGCAGTATCAGATTTAGATCAGAGGTTATATCTATTCTTATCTTCTGTTGTGAAAATGCCATCATCAATAGGATTATCTTCTGTCTGTTCAGTCATCAATGCTTCCTCATAATCGTGTTGTGTTAGATAAGATTTCCCTATCTCTTCTCCAACACAATGAATGTTATATTCTCCATCTTCTTGATATTCACCCTCATCTTCATCCATCACAACATTTTGAAGAGGGACCTTTATTTTCTGATCTTCAGTAGGATTCTTTTCTCTTTGCAAGATCTGTGTTGGCTGATTATTTCTTCTGAAGTTGTTGGGATTTTGATTTGGGTTCCTGCCTGCAGAATCATAAGTGCCTCTTCCCTTCACAGGATACTTATTTTCAATCTTAAGCTTAGATATCTCAGAGGTTAGAGACTCTAGCATCTTAGCCATTTTATCAAACTTCGAATCAACACTTGATGAAGAGGAAGCCTCATTCCTTGGCCTTCTCCCATCAGAATCTCCTTTCCGCTTCTGGGAGGCTAGAATATTTGACTCCACCTCAAGGGAAGCATATTGCATGAGAGATAATGTTGGTGACCTTATTTCTCTTAAAAATAAATAGAAATCTGAATCAAAAGCATCAAAATATGTGATCTTGGCAGAAGCATCTGAAGGTTTTATCTCTGTTGGTATTTTACCATACATCCGGTTAAATATTTTAGTGAAATCAGAGACTGACTCACTATTTTGTTTCCTTAGGTTTCCGAATTCTGTGATATAATATACAAAATCTCTTCTGTCACCCCAATGTTTCAAAAAGGTCTCTTCCAATTACTCGATTCCATCTATGGAACCAGCAGGGAGTTCTTTGAACCATTTCCTAGCATGGCCATCTAGGCTTTGGACAAAGACTCGTGTCCAAACATCTTCTTCTTCAATATTAAGGTTTTCAGCATAACTGTAGAAAGCCTCAATATGTTCTTCAATAGACACATTGCCTTCGCCTGTGAATTTGGGCATATACTTCTGATAGTGTCCCATTGGCATGGTTGATAATGGGTTTGTCAATATGAGTGGTGCGTACCTAGTAGCTAGGATTTGTTGCATCTTCGTCAAAGGAGGTGGTGCAGCCATAACTATCAAGGGTGAGAAAGGTGATGGTTTCTTTTTCGAGTCTTCAACACTAGAGGAATGTGAAAGAGGTGAATATTCTAATGGGAAAGAGGTCTGATAAGAGGCTCTGTAAAAATTTGCAAGTTGTCCAACTAAATTTCCTTCACCCTTAGCAGATAGCTCTTGGAGAAGATGTTCAATAGCAAGGAGGCTAGTATAAATGTTCAAATGATCTTCTTGTTGCTGAGAATGAAAAGACTCAAGGGAAGAAGAACTGTGGCTTCTTTCTAAAGTCGTGTATGTTTTTTTAATCAAATTTAAATTTATCAATTTATCATCATTAGTATTTTCCTGTTGATCAAAAGGAATTTGTTCTTCTACAGTATTTACAACTGTTTTTTCATCAATGCTCTTTGAAAAGAACTCAAATTTTTCTGTAGTAGATTTTCCAGAACTGAAAAGAGGATTACCTTCTGTATCTGATATTGAAGCTTGACCTTGAATGGTCTTTCCTTTCCTGAGAATTAGTTCTGGATTGGACACTGGTGTGATAGGTTATTCTTGAGGATTCGCCCTAGTACTGATCCTCTTAGGAGCCAGGATGAACTTGTGGAGTCACCAGATAGATAATTACAACCAACTAAAAATGTCTAATCTTTGTCTATCATCAAAGATCATCTCTATGCCGTATCCCAGGAAAGAAGAACTTAAATTCTGTCTCCCCGGCAACGGCGCCAATTTGTTATCACTCCAAGAAACTCCTTAGGGTTGTAGTCTAAGGATGCTTGGTAACTTAAAAATAATGTGTAGATATGCTTGGAACAATGGGTTCTTTAATGGTCAATGTAATAGACAATTCATCATACATCTAAAGAAACAGTGCTTTCAGGAAACAATAATCAGATCAAGTAATTTGAAAGGAGGGGATGAAGAACACTAATCTTGATTGCCAAATACAGTTGGGTGTAAGGCTTAATACAAGATAGAAAGAAAATCCTTCACTTCAAATCTATGAGCTCAATAAAGAGATAACAGTCTTCATAAGCTAAAATAAACTGAAATGAAGTATAGAAATGGAAACATGGATATTTTTTATATTGAAAACTAAGGGGGACTACAATTTTATTATATCATAAGAGTCTATATAGTAGCACAAAAATGTATCCCAGTTTGAACCCTTGTCTCTTAGAAAAGATAGGCATTTATAGCCTTTTACAATCAGTTTTTAAGATCCTAAAAACTTGGATCTGTATCTAAAATTAGCAATTCAAAATAACTAAGCAACTCGATATCAAAGACTTAATGACTAGACTAGCATTCGAATTGTCTTCAATTTCAAAATTTGACATTTGTATTCTTCATCTTCTGGAATATGTGGTGTCATGAAACATGGCAAAGGCACCTATCTTGGCAGTTGGATTTCTTTAGTTGTTCATAGTCGATACTTTAGGAGATCAGTTTAGCATGTGGTTCTCAAAAACTCCCACAAATATCTGATGTAGAGTATTTTTCGATCAAGTTGTTAACCCTTTAATACTCTGGAACCTCTTTAAATCCTGTGAAAAATGACCTGCTCCATCCTTAGCTTTCAAAAATGCTTTTTTTTTCTTTCACCAGCTAACTCGCCCTATGATTCGTTGGTTAGCTGGTGAAAGAGATGCCTTTCACCAGCTAATTGGTTGTAAAATTGCCCTGTGCGCTAGTGAAAGCTCTGCCTTGGTACAAAATGAACTTTCACCTCCAAAATTGTGGTTCTATCAAAAAACTCAGTGTGTCTCTACTTTATCCCCTTGCATGTTCACAACAACCTGAGCTAGCACCTGCAAATTTGGGTGTGACTTTTTATTTTGCTTCAATTTTCTAATCTTCCTTTTAAGGCGCTTTGCTAACCACCATAGACTGTTATAGTCTTTGGTGATTTTCCTTTTCCTCTTATTTTCCTTGACACTTTGACGAGCCAGCTTTTCAAATGCAGCATTTGTTTCTACGAAATTATCAGACAGAGTCTTGTATCTTTCCTTTATTACTCTCTCTAAGACCTCCTACTGAGCGATCACTTCTTTGATTTGCTTGATTTTCTGTGTTTTCTTCGACTTAGTGCTCTTTGATGTTTCTCCTTCCTCGGTGTGAGTAAAGGTCTCACAATTCTGTGCAAACTCAATGGAGTGTTCAGGACTTTTAATGACAGCACTCTCATCTTCTTGCTCTGGCTCTGAGTCTGTGTATGGTAGGTTTATGATGTTTGTTTTCTTTTCTGTAGGCTGCTCTGTAGTAGTTTCAAACTCCAATTTTTTATTTGACCTGTGAGATCTCACACTAGAGACTCTATCTTCTGGGGGTCCTAGAAGAGTTCTCCTCTTCCTAGAGCTGCTTTGAGGAGTCAATTGCCTCTTTCCAGCTTTCCTCTGTTCATTCATGGGCTGAGTTTGAGTTTCAAAGCCCTCCCAAAAAAGAAAATGTTGTCAAGTCCTTCCTTTTTGTTTTAGATCCTCCAGGATTATCAATTTAATAAGGCCAAAGTGGAAAAGAGTGTTATTCATACTTAGAGGTTCAGCTCTAATCTTTTTACAGACTTTAGTTAAGCTCTTGTGCAAGAAGAAAGGTATATTTAGGAGAGTTTTCCCTGTAAAATGGTCTAAGAGCTTGAAATGATATAACATCAGTTTGTCATACCTACCTTCTGAAGTTATGTAGAGTTGGATGCCCTTAAAAAAATCCTGCCACTCATCTTCTAAATGGGAAACTGGCATGCTCTTCTTCCATGCATTATTTATGAACTCTTCCTTTAAATATGCTCTGAAATTTAGGTTCTTGGTGGCTGTCGTTTTGAACCAACTCTGGCCTGATCTTGGCAAACTGGTCACTGCAGCAATGGCAACTTCATCCACAATAATTTTTAAAGACCCAACACAGGCTGTATTTCCATCGAATGTTTTAGAAAATGCCTCTGTTGTTGATTGGTGACAACCATTCTGTAGCCTTTCGACATATTCCATACAGCCTGCATTTGAGAAGTGTTTCTGCACTTTTGGATGCGCCTGTAGGAAGGACAGACTGTCCAACTCTTTTCTCAACAAAGAACCATTGTGTCTCCTCGCCATCTGTAATTCAAAACCCAAAACGGTTTTGCACACAAAACACTGCAATCTGTTGTTTGGGCTGAGGTCTTGCGCTGGTGAAAACACTCGGCTCTGTCTTTCAACATTGAAAACTTCTCATACGCTTGTGGGTGATGTGTGTTGGGAAATGATGGGCTGATTTGATGTCACCAGCCAAGTAGTACCACTACCTCACCTGTGATGATGGATACGAATTCACCATTTCCAACGCCATGATCGTGAAGCATGCATTTCTGAACGAGATTCGCTTTGCAATCCAATTTAGACATGCAAACCTGAATCACCATCATTATCCACTTTCACCAGTGCATCATAATGATTGCGTGACATGGACTAAACATGTCATCATTTGATTTTTTAAAACGTGGAGAAAACACATGTGATTCCTGCTTTCACCAGCTAATGGCCCGTGGGAAGTGCTCCTTGGCTATTGAAAATCACCGCTTTCACCAGCTAACGACTCGTGAGAAATGCTCCTTAGCTATTGAAAATCACCGCTTTCACCAGCTAACCATCATCTTTAAAACACACGTTAGCTGTTGAAAGCTTTTTTATGAAAATTTTAAAGAGAAGACCTTTATGGATCGTCTTATTTCTAAGACAAATTAAAACCTAAGTTGTGTTACTAGAAAAACTCAAAACAAATTTGGAGAAAACTACCAATAGCCATGCTATCACCCAAAAATGCAACCATAGTGACCGATTCACTTTGGGAGCTAACACTAGTCATGGTACACACCTTGAGACCTATTCTTATTATGAAAATGTACCATTGGTTCCAAATGCAACTATATTGCAACTATATGACGAATAGGTGTGGCAATTTCAACTTTATGCAACTAAATGCAACTATATGCAACTATGTTGGTACTATATTGCAACTTATGCAACTATATGCAACTATATGAAACTTATGCAACTATATGCAACTATATTGCAGCTATATGCACCTAAGAAGATTTAAATAGGACCTAAAAACCTTATGTTCTTTCCCTGACCATGGACAAGACCTAAGTTCCATACATGGTGTGAAAAAGTTGTGAATGACACCCATATCCCACCCAAGCACCATAGTCTATTAAATAGGATAGATGTGGTGGTTTAAGGCCTTGGTAATGGCCAATGAGCCAAAAAAAATATGTTTAGGACCTAAGGCTCTTTTTTTCCTCTCTAGTCATGGTACACAGCTTGAGACCTATTCTTATTATGAAAACGTACCAATGGTTCCAAATGAAACTATATTGCAACTATATTCTCAAATATTGGTGAGTGATCAAATGCAACTATATTGCAACTTATGCAACTATATTGCAACAATTTTGTATGCAACTATATGCAACTATGTAACATGCAACTTATGCAACTTCAACAACTTTATGGAACTTATGCAACTTTACACAACTTTATGCGACTTTACGCAACTTATGCAACAATGCAATGTATGCAACTATGCAACTATATGCAATATATGCAACTTATGCAACTATGCAACTATATGCAACTATATGACGGATAGGTGTGGCAATTTCAACTTTATGCAACTAAATGAAACTATATGCAACTATGTTGGTACTATATTGCAACTTATGCAACTATATGCAACTTATG
>ML793955.1:141941-163623 GCA_009831015.1 Picea engelmannii
TTGGTGTTGGCAGAGTTACTAACCCTGCTTTGTTGACATCGGTGTAGAGATTGCACGTATTATGGGGATCACTCCGAGGTATACCCACAATTATGAGTGGAAGCCTTTGAGTTGGTTTCGGGCTTGATACCCTGCCCTTGCGTTTGGATCGGACTGACGACTGTTCCCCCAGGCTATACTTTTGTTTGTGGTGACCTTAGTGGCCTATCTCTCTAGGTTCGTACCCAAGGTGACTGTGGAGGGGAAAGTCTTCACGGTACCTGGAATCGACGTTGATCAAACTCACTCGGGCTCCTTGGAGGGTATACCCACGATTATGTGTGGGAGCTTGCACCAGGGCATAAGTCTGTTAAGCAGGTCGTCAAGATAACTTTTCCACATTAGCCCCGCCCCTTCTCGTCTCGTTGTTGCGACGTTGGATTTCATAACCAACTAGTGGCTCCGAAATTAGAAGGTATTGTTTGCTTGGCGATTGCCTCTTAGTTTTTGTTTACTAGTGAGTGTTATTTATTTCTCGAAGCTGACCATAGGATTTCTCTCACGGAACTTGTCACTTGTTTACAATTGCTCCCCCGCGACGTTCTCGTAGAATGCAAGGATTATCTCCAGAACATCTGGACGATCCTCAACCTACTGGTACACCCGAGGGTTCACCCCATCAGACTGAAGTCCCTGTGGTTACTTCACCACAAGGAGAAACCAGTGAAGTTCCGGTTGTCACCACACCACTGCCACATGTCAAACGATCTGATTCTTTAGACGATTTTCGAGTTACCAATACCATAGAAGATTATCGCGTTCGTTGTGGTGAACGACCTTCTGGACGAGTAAATCCTTCTGAAGAAACCATTGTTACATCTTCTGAATCGACTGTTGGGCCTTCTCACGGTGTAGTAGGCCAAGATCCTTTTTGGTCCGGTAATTACTGAAGAGTTCTTTTCGGTACAGAGTCACCTCCTGTTTACGAAATTAACCCTCCTATGTCTCCTGAGATAGGAACTACACCTGAGACTACCACATACCATTTTGTTCTTCCTCCCGAGATGGCCCATCTCGCAAATACCACGAGTGTCCAAACCGAGGTTACTGCAACTACTCTCCCTCCTATTAATACCCAGCGAATACCTGATGTCATCCCGACATTACCACCCGATTACCATGCGCTGAATGCTCTGTTGAATCCTCCTAATCCAACACCTCCGCAAACCCCTGCCGGTTCTCTAGTTGGTCATGGGTATGAGGTTCCTCGTTTTATCCCGACACTCCCTCCTCAATTTTTTCCTTCTGGCAATCCTATTTTTAGTGGCACTATCCCGACTGTTGCACCTAATGTACAGATTCCTATTGGTGGACAGGGTGGTACGGTTACTTTTCCTTTTCCCGGACACAACGCAGTCACTGCACAACCTACGGTTGGCACACAACTTCCAGGTGGAAATATACCCACAGCAGGGGGTCCAACCTCACCCTTTGGACAAAATATACCTCCTGAATTGGCCCAGTATTGAACTCAACTTTTACAAAATTTTCCTCAGAGTGCTGGGGGGCAGCAAGCTATCCCTACAGTTGGCCAACCTTATCCAGAGGTAACTAATCCTATTTGGGGAATGAATCAAACTACACCCCAAATCCCTGCTCAGACTCAAGGTTATAATCCTTGGGGTTACTATCCTATTCGCCCACCACCGAATCAGCCACGGGCCTCCCTCTACGGGCAATCTGCTTACGCTCCTACTAGTCTTCCGACAGGTCTTCCACCCCAAAGCCACCAGTATCCGCAAGTAAACCGACAATTGCCTTTTCTTGCTACCTTGGATTTGCCAGATTTGTCTAGGATCCTGAATGATCCTATTCGTCACTCTCCTCAATGGCCTGCTATCCCTACCAAACTTCCATCGGATATTCCAAAATTCGATGGCAAGCCAGGAGAGGACCCAAATAATCATGTCATGAATTTTCACTTATGGTGTTTGTCCAACTCTCTAATGGATGACTCCATTCGTCTTCGTCTTTTTCAACGAACCCTTATCGGTTCGGCTGCGAAGTGGTATATTGCACTGCCACGAGGTTTCTTTTCTGACTTAAACACCTTGGCCATGGCCTTTCTCATGCATTACCAGTTACCGATCCGTTACGATACTAGGACTGAGATCCTAACATCTTTCAAACAAACGAAAGGTACTCACATCTCAGATCATATACATGAGTGGAGACGTAGACGACATCTCATCAAACTTGAACTCCCTGATCAATTACTAGCAGAATGGTTGACGAAATCCTTCGTGAACGAGATTGGTAAAGACATTGCTATGGGCGGTGTTTTTACAGAAGAGCAGGCTATAAGTCGAGCTCAGTATCTTGATCTTGTTTATTCGCAAACGAGAACACTCTACGATTTACTGCCCGAACTACCTCGTCCTGGTACTTCCATCACTTCAACTGCTCCAGCTGCCTCGCATGCAGCTGATGGTGTGATTGGTACTACTCATACCCACTCACATTTCGTATCAACTCCAACCCCTAAATCCACATCTTCTAATGTTAAGAATGCCCCGTCTCCTGCTCCTCCCACCGGTAAAACCTCTGAAGTGAACGTTGTTCAATCTACACAGACCGGTAAGAATAAGTCAAAGAAAGGGAGAGGCAAGAATAAGGGGGGTAAGAATAATAATCCAAATGAAAAAAATACAAATGCTCTTGTTGAAGAGCGGGATAAACGCAAACCGCGGTACCCTTGCCTTATCTGCGGTGACGATCACTATACCAAAGATTGTCCTTGACGGGCCGAAGTTTCTAAGTTCCTTCAGGGAACGCCAAAACCACCTACCCTGGCTGTCTTGTCTCAACCTTTCCCGTCTCAGCAACAGGCCTCGTTGGTCATCCATGACCAACCTTCTACTTCTACCACAGCATATGTTTTGATGTGCACCGGTGATTTTAAGAAGAACGATGTTGCAATTGCAACTAGAGCTAAAGACTATACTCCTTCCAAGGAGAAGGTTGACGACTTACCTCCTGATTTGGTACAAGCCTCTCCACTGAATCCGCCTACGAACGGTCCTCTTCATCTCGAAAGACCGAGTCTTGATACAATTCTACGACCCCCTAAGGGTGTTGTTCGCAAGTCGGCATTCAATCCTCATGCTCGTGCGGCTCAGAACTACAGTATTGTGGAAGATCTGGCCCAAGCACCTTCAACGATGTCTGCCCTTGAGGTCCTTCAGTCTTGTCCTGCACAACGAAGGGCCCTGTTGAAAGCTATAGGTGGAATTGACCCTACGGATTCGAATTTGATAGTCTTTGACTTGGACGAACATGTTCCAAGGTTGCCCCCCCCAGCTTGCTTTTCAGATACAAGTTATTGTCGCTGACAAGAGCATTTGTCGAACAGTTGTTGATGAGGGGGCCTCTACGTGTGTAATGTCTCTTACTTGTTGGAAAGCCATTGGCTCTCCTCCATTAACGGAATCACAGAATACTCTGAAAGCCTTTAATGGATCTGGTTTTAAGCCTTACGATGTTCTTTCCTCGTTGCCTGTCACTCTCGAAGGTAAGACCGTCCAAGTTGAAGTGGAGGTTTTCGATTCTCCCTTAGATTATAATCTTCTTCTTGGTCGTAGCTGGGTAGATTCCATGCACGCTGTTGTGTCAACACTTTTCCGTGTCCTACGATTTCCTCACCAGGGAAGAGTGGTTACAGTTGATCAACTTGCCTTCTTTAATTCTGATACTCGCATGGGGAACGTACCGTTCATAGCTAAAACCCCACCGGGTTACGAGAATGTTGGAGTCGGTCTCTTGAAAGACTCTTCGTTAATGGGTACTTTTCCCATACCACCACCACCCTATATTCTACGCCCGTCAGTTTCTTCGATTAATATGATCTCCGCTGTACCTCATGAACTTCCCGCATCTTTTGACCCTTGGATAGTCCTTGATCCAGGAGATCATGCTCGTTTCAGCGATGTTATGCCGTTAAGTCCGATTGAGTCTGCTTATCACGCGATTCAATCGACAACATATTCTACATCCTCTCCGGAGGAGTTGTCTCCTGGTCCTTTCCGTGTCATCTTTCCCACTGACGAGATGATCATGTCTGTCATGGCCGATATGCCTTGGGATGATGGGCATCATCGTTCCATTCTGTTTCTGGAACAACACACTCTCGAGAATTATCGGATTTCGACTCCGTCGACCGTTGTTGTCACAATGGTCGTTCCCGGATCTACACATGATGTGTTTGAAAAAGGGAACCTAAGTAATATTTCTCCTACAATTCCCATTGATATTTCAGTGAAACCTAGAATAGTTGAAAATGTTCACATTGGAGCTTCGTGTTCTCCAGAGGAAATTGTTACCTACACTGCTTTGTTCACAGAATTTCATGACGTCTTTGCCTGGAGTTACGAAGAGATGCCAGGTATCGACCCGTCTATCGTTGTGCATGAGATAAAAATGTACCCTGGAGCCAAACCAGTACGGTAGCACCTCCGTCCTGTCCATCCACGTAAAGCGGCAGCCATTAAACTCGAAGTTGAAAAACTTCTGAAAGTCGGTTTTATTTACCCCGTGGATTTGACAGAATGGGTTTCCAACCCTGTACCGATCGATAAGAAAGGTGGTAGTATACGTGTTTGTGTCAATTATCGGGATATTAACAAAGCCTGTCCTAAGGACAACTTTTCGACCCCTTTTGTCGACCAGATCGTCGATGACTATGCCGGTAGTGAAATCTTTTCCCTCATGGATGGATTTTCCGGCTATAATCAGATTAACATCGCTCCTGAGGACCAACATAAAACCTCTTTTATTTGTCCTTGGGGTACTTTCGCCTACAGGAAACTTCCTTTCGGTCTGAAGAACGCAGGTGCCACTTTTCAATGTGCGATGTCTTATGCATTTCACGATATAAAGCATATCGTTCAACCTTATTTGGACGATTTGTTGGCTCATTCCTTATGCCGAGTCGATCACCCTAATCATCTTCGAGCAATTTTCGTTCGTTGTCAGTTCTATCGCATTCGTCGAAATCCTCATAAGTGCGTCTTTTGCGTAGAGTCCGGTCGTCTTCTCGGTTTCCTTGTGTCACGTCAGGGGATCCGGGTAGATCCGGTTAAGGTTGAGGCGATTCTCAATCTTCCTCCTCCTTCTTCACTACGCCAGTTACAAAGTTTGCAGGGGAAAGCAAACTTTCTTCATCCTTTCATACCGAATTACGCCGAGATTACTCGTGGTTTCACACATCTTTTAAAGAAAGGTTCAGAGTTTGTTTGGGATAAAGTTGCCAACAACGCTTTTGAAGCTTTAAAGTTGTCCCTTACAAAAGCTCCTCTTCTTTTTCCTCCTGATTATAGTCGGGATTACTTTCTTTATTTGGCAGCTTCCGAGTATACCATTGGCATGGTCCTTGTTCAAGAGGATGATAACCACGATGAACATGTTATATATTACTTGAGTAGAATTCTATCATCAACGAAAGTCAAGTACCAACATGTTGAGAAACTGGCTTTGGCTGTTGTTCAAGCAGTCCAACGATTTCGTCATTATATTCTCGCCAGAAAAACTACCGTGATTTCACATTGTAACCCCATGCAACATATATTGACACGTCAATTGTTGGGGGGCAAGTACTCCAAGTGGATAGTCATTCTCCAGGAGTTCGACTTGGAATTCGATCGCGCCATGTCGAAGAAATCCTTAGTTTTTGCCGAGTTAATTTGTAATTTTCCCCACACTGCCATGGAAAATGTAGCAGTCGATTCATTACTGGATGAATCACTTTTCCTTATCAGTACTGATGATATTTGGTACGAAGATATCATTATATATCTCCAAACTCAAACTTTTTGGCCTGCTTTGTCCAGTAATGAACGACGTCGGATACGTTATCAGGCTCGCCAGTACATTATCCTTGGCGACACTCTTTATCGTCGGGGCATTGACTTCGTCTTTCGACGTTGTTTGAATTTTGACGAGGCTGAGAAAGCTTTGAATGACTGCCATTTAGGAGTATGTGGTGGTCATATGTCTGGGTATGCTACTGCCCAGAAGATCTTACGTGCAGGATACTTCTGGCCTTCTCTGTTCCATGACTGCATTACTACTGTTCAGAAGTGTCATGCCTGCCAGACCTATCAATAGAAGATTCGGTCGCATCCCGCTCCCCTTCATCCTGTAGTCTTAGTAGGTCCTTTTGCTAAATGGGGCATTGATTTCATGACATGTCACCCTCACTCGGCCGGGGGGCATGGTTATATTATTGTTGCTGTTGATTATTTCACAAAGTGGGTCGAGGCAATGCCGACATTCGATAATACTGGGAAGACTGCAGCATTATTTCTTTTCAACCATGTCATCACTCGTTTCGGTGTCCCTCAGGCTATCGTTACCGATCATGGTAATCACTTTAGGAATTATATGATGTCAGAACTTACAGAGAAGTTGGGCCTTCGTCATGATAGCTCAACACCTTATTATCCACAGGCCAATGGCCAGGTCGAAGCTATCAATAAGGTTATTATAACTATGATTCGACGGATGATAGGAATACATAAGACCATCTGGCACACAATGTTGTTTTCAGCATTGTGGGCGTATCGGACATCTGTTAAATCCGCCACGAGATTTACACCCTTTCGTTTAGTTTATGGCATGGAAGCCATTCTGCTGATAGAATGTGAAATACCTTATTTGAAGCTAGCCGTAGATCTCTTACCCAATACTTCTGCAGAAGAGGAACGTCTGTTGTATTTGATGCGATTAGACGAGACCCGACGTGATGCCACTTTAGTAATAGAAGCCCAAAAGAAACGTGTTAAGGCACAATATGACAAGCATGTCAAGCCTCGTGTTTTCTCTGAAGGCGATCTTGTTTTGCTATATGAACAGGATAGAGATGTCCTAGGAGCCAGGAAATTTGAACCTATGTGGTGTGGTCCCTACATTGTCAGCAAAGTTTTGGAAAAAGGAGCGTATGAGCTAGTTGATTATGATGGTGTACCTTTGAGTGAACCCAGGAATGGGTTGTACTTAAAGAAGTACTATGCATGAGTTATTTGTGCACGAGTACTTGTATTTTATGTATCATACTGTGTGTGTGTGTTACTTTAGTTGTGCTTTTGACGTTATCTAGTCTCTACCCTTACGTGACGTTGTGTTTGATTGTCAGATGTCGGAGTATTCGCTACCTTATATTGGCTTTGCTGATGGAGCTAGCCGTAGTACTCGGAACCTAGCTTCTTCTGCATGGGAGATCTATGCCCCGACAAACGAACTCATATCTCTACGAGGTATATGTCTTGGCCGAGCAACCAACAACATCGTAGAGTATAGTGCCGTGGTTGAATTACTGGTTGATGCTATCTCTCTTAGAATTCGCCGTTTGGTTGTCCGACTTGACTCGCAGCTTGTAGTGCTACAGCTCAGTACTGTATATTCTATTCAAAGTCCTACTTTATTAAGGGTATATTTGCAAATTCGTCTCTTGGAACAATATTTTGATCACATTGAATATCAACACATTCCTAGATGTCTTAATACATTGACAGATGCTTTAGCTAATTATGTATTGGACAGGCATTTGAACAATTTATAAATCAAACACATTAAAATGTACACAATGTAAAGTAAGCCGGTAGTAGCCGTGTATATATATATAACGATCAAAGTTTGTTTTTTACAAAATGATTGTCCGAAGACCAAAATATCAAAAATTGAAGCTCATGGCTTCTACAAAATGACATCACTAATGATGTTCACGATAACAGACTAATGTCCTAGAGACTCTGCGGAGGAAGTGACACATAGATGCAGAGACTCCCACAGTGTGACGCTGATCGCGTCGTGGAATCTCCTCTAGGGGCATGTCTGGAACATCGGCCATAAGGCCCTCTAAATTCTGCTCCACTGTTAGATAGTCCTCGACGTACTGTGGAACTGCTACTGCTGCTTCTCCTTGACGCTGAACAGGAGAACTACCAGCAGGTCTATAGGCTCCAACATCTGCATTATCAACAAAATTTTGGTGTTAGTATTCAGATACATCTATAAACAAAAACATTTAATATTTCAAAAATACAAAAACATTTAAAAAATTTTAAAATTGGTGTACTTCTTACCGAGGTCTCCCCACTGTGCATCCTCAGGCAGTGCAAGGTCAGGATCACCACGGAAATCTAAGCCAGCATATGCGTAATCCTCTATCATCAGCACCTGGCCTTGTAGCCAGTCGAAGAAAGTATCGTCATACCTGACGATAGGCCCTACCACATGTCGGGCCATGAGTTGGCACCATCGTAACATCCTTGGGTCCCTAGGACCCGGAAAGTGCCAATCAGCCTGAAGCCTAAACACCGGGACCCTCTCGTAGAAGAAAGACACTAACAGAGATCCATACCTGAACTGTTTTAGATCTCCGCGCCTGCATTTGGTCATTTGTTTCTTGAGACTACGTAGAACTACATCAGCCCAGTTGAAAACCCGGGGCTCAGTACACTCGATGGCATACTGAAAGTAGCTTTGTAGAGCCATATGTGAGGCAGCACTTCCTGCCATCTGTGCAATAGTGAAGAGAATGGTACGGAGAGTTATATCAGTCACTCCCCAAATGGCCACCTTCCCTTTCTGTCGTTCAGCCTCAGGTACGCAGTACTGCCTGCAATACTCGCTCATTTTTAAACCACCCCTTCGGCTACCGGTCAAACTAACATAGGATCCCCGTCTGGACAACCCAGTCAAGAAATAGATGTCCTCGATGTCTATAGTCAAGGTATGAGCTCCCACATTGAAGACTTGTTGATCTGGGTCCCACATTCGGATCAAGTACTCTAGCAATCGAACTTGGGCTCTCATGCCTGGAATGCGGAAATATTTCAGAAGACCGCAATCTCTTAAGGCAGCAATGGTTTGAGGGTGATTTTCGGCGTTTGTATTATCTTCCTCGTGTTCTCGTTCTCTCCATTCGAGCACCATGATGATAGCTATAAGCCTGCATGGAAACATATGAGAATGGTTAAAACTCTCATTCATGAAATAAATCTTTTTATTTCGCTAAACATTACAAAACATTTTGGACTCTGTGTTGTTCGCAAGTGGTTTATAGTGCACATTGAAAACTTCTCGCACTCTGCCTTAAGCCCACCTGCGAGAATGAGGAATTCTCGCAAACCCTGTATGGGTAGCCTGCGAGAATCCCTCTACGCGCATAGGGTTTAAAAAATCAATCAAAAACTTAAATTTTAACCAATAAAATCATGAAATTGAACCATGCAAAGGTAGAGAATGAAGAGCTTACCAAAGTACCACAGACGGCTCGTGGAATAATGCCCCGAAGCTCCCAAAAATTGACGATGAAGGTAGAGGGTAAAATGGAAGTTTTTTGCACTCAAATGGTAAAAAGGATAAAATGGCATGGTAACAAATGTTATTGGTTTGTTTTAATTACTTTTTTACTATGTCAAAAGTGGATTTTTATATTTAGTCATTATTTAACCCTAATTGTTAATGAAGAAATGAGTGAAGTACATTGCAGGTATGAAACATGAAGGGTTATGGACGATTTTTCTATGGTGTGGTATATTTTTTATTGTTTTCTATGGTTTTGATATAAAACCTCGAGCGCCTTTTATTCGTTCTTTCGCTTGTCAAAAACATAAGAATGTGATCGAGCGTTGTTTTATCCCTTTTCTGGGCTCGCTGTGGTCACACGAAAAAGGAACCCCCCTGGAGTTATCTTTAAGCTCTTTTCAGACTCTCTAAATAGGAAAAGATTGCCGAGCGACCTTGCTATTTTCACGCTCGATAAAGTATTTGAAGTATGCGTTCTTCGAGCGATAGTTTAACCCTTTTTCGGTCTCGTTGGACTACTGTACGAAAAAGGAACTGAGAGAGTTCTCTTTTGAGTGTTTTTCCCAAACTCTATAATCTTGAAAAACCTTTGATTTTTCTTTCTTTGGACTCATAAAACAAACATTGAAAGGCCCATATGGGATATGAGTTTTCTTTACGTGTTTTCCAGACTCTCAAAACATGAAAAACCCCTGAGTTTACTATCTCTGGACTCGTTAAACAAACATTGACAGACCCATAATGGGACCGAACCACTCCTTCCTAGGGTTCATTAAAAATACTCTGAGGGACTTGTCCGAAGGATGAGCTTATATCAACAAGCATATGTGATCCTCTTCAAGCTTGTGTAAAAATAAAGAGGTACTTGCCAGAAATGGTGGGGGAAAATTTGGGAAAGGGATATGTTTCATCTTTGTATTAATTGGCAGTAAGTGTCGCTCTTGAACATGACACTCCCTATTCATCATTTGAAGCCGGTTTGGGTAATCCATTTGTCTCTCATTCGATTTGATAACAAGGTCTTTCCATGTGTCGTCTTTGAGTCAATGCTGCCAAATCATTGGTTGTGTCGTTCATATGTTCAAGAGAAGTCTGTCTGAAACCTCTATTTGAGTCGGCCATCTGTAGTTATCCATTCTATTTGTGTCGGCCTACCCTATGTCCAAAGTCCACGTGCTACATGCTTTGTTTCACTTTCAAACTCTGTTACTCATTTCGTGTCATTGATGGGGGATACATCAAGGCCCTCCTGTGACGAGTCTTGTTCCGTTGACATTAGCACATTATCCGGGATTAAGACTTAGAAATCATTAAGTACCTTGGAGCTTGCATGCCTTAATGGCAAGTTTCCTCACTTTCGATAGTGGGTTTACATCATTGACCCCTGATCGAAAGATTCTGTCGATTGTTCGACATCAGCTCATTTATTCACAGTCGATGGATTGTACTTTAGTACCTTGGGAGTCATTGACAATAATGGTGATTTCCCTCGCACTTGTTAACGGTTGCATCAATGACTGGTAATCAAGTGGTTTCTGCCATGTTCAACTTCGACACATGTAATCACATGGTCAGATTCGTACTTTGGGCGACGAGGTTGAAGACCCTGGATATTATCTTTGTGATCTAGGTTGCGATGGAGTATGTATGTTTTGCGACACATAGATCCACTGTGTATGTTTCGTGGCTATGTCGTCTTGATAAAAAATGTGTCGCATAGATCCACAGTGTATTCAGGTGGCTATGCTATGTTGTGACGGCATGGATCCACAGTGTATGATTGGTGGCCATGACCTTTGTTTATGATGTCATCAGTCTATGATCTGAGCATGGGAATACCTACCTCAGAAGGGATACATATGATATTTTTCCGATGCTTGGATGTTTGCAGGTTTCCGATTAGATGTGCTCTTGGTTCTTGACACACACATGCAGCTTACAAAGTTCGTCGACTATCACTGATTCCACTCTTAGACTTTGGGGAGCATTCTGTTATCCGCAATTTTGGTCATCGTGATGATGTTATGATGATATCATGATGATGGAAAATCAAGCTCTTTACTGAGAATACTTTCCTGAGAAAAGTTACAATTGTCTGCTTCCAGAAACTATATTTTTCAAGGATGTTCGCAGGCCACCTATATAGTTGTTTGCGAGAATGCCTGATTCTCGCAGGCTGCATTAAGCTAGGGTGTGAATAGTTCACACTTTAATAACTGCCAGGGTGTGAACATCTTCTTAAAGAGGAAAAAGATGAAGTTCTCGAGCCTTCTAGAAGAGAATCTTCGAGAAGAATGAGTTGGCTAACGAATGGTTGTTCAAGTACTGGCATTCCAGATATATTGGGATCATTTCCTATCCAAGTAACTAAATTATCTTCTCCTATATATTGAGGATATGGCTCATGGAAAAGGTTAGAAGCAAACTAGCAAGAGATTGATTGGAGAATTGTTGAAAGCCTGTATGAAGGATCGATGCTACAACAGCAAGAGACTACAGCAAGGTCATCACAAGTGGTTGATTTTCTTCATGCATGAGCAAGTGTGTGTGTCAGAGCTAGGAGCCATTGAAAGGAGACCTACGACATCAAGGCTCAGGTTGTAAGTTTCACTTTCAATTAATTCAATACAGTAATATGTCCCTTTCCCATAAAGATGATGTCTCTTTATTACATAATTCCTTGATCATATGTATAGACTAGTTATTGAATATATTATTTACTTCGATTGGTTTGTACTGTTGTGATCTGAACGATGCAAGAGCATTGGAGAGAAGCTTGGAACAACAGAGACCTAGGAAAGCGTTTACAAGGTACGCTCATAATCCTTATCTCTCAGTTCATTCAATAGGCTAGATCTAGGGAAAGTGTATTATTCTGTCATGTTTTGTTCTAGATCCAGGTGGATCTAGGGAGATCAGTTTGTGTCCGCACTTATGGATTAATCCAGAAACAATGGTAGACTCCACCACCTTCGTATGCTTGCATTTATGCCTATCCCTTTTGCTCGTTCATTTCTGTTAGCTCGGGTAGCTCTACTCCTGTGTATGTTGGTGATACAAACCCTCAGCTTACCATGTGCCCGGCACCATGGCACCAGTCGTGCGGGTTGAGCCAAATGGCAACCAAGCCCTGTTAATGTTTGACAATGCCCGCAGAGACCTAGAGGAAAATGGGTGGCTACCCTTTATACAACGATTTGAGGGTTTTAACCTTTGTGTAGCACGACAGTTTGCCGTAACCTTCGATGGTTGTTTGAGTCAAGGTTGTCGACATACAGTTAGATATCGATGAGCATTTTATCAGCTCTGCTACAACGTTACCTGCCTCGGGACAGCATTGGTTTAAGAATTGCAAGGTTGAGGAAGTGCCATGGACATTGATGTTTCTATCGCTCAAAGTCACCTCTTGTGACAGAGGTATGCCCATATCTATGCCCAAACCACGATGGCATGACTTATTAATGCTAGTCAAGCAGTTCGTGACCTGTGAAGGTCGATACGGACTTGTGTTCCTCTACCACCTGTGTTTGCTGATGATTTTTATAGGGTATCCTCTAAACATGCCTTTCTACTTTCATCGTAGCCTATATAAAATGTCGAAAAAGTTTAAGAGGCAGAAGGCTGACAGTAGCCTGTTCCACCATGGGCTTATTAAGCTCATCGTTGCTCATCATTTGAGTTTGCATGGTGATAGTTGGAGGGATTTCATCGCCCGTAATGGCTTTGAGGACACAGACCCTGTACAAGTTGATAAACCTGTGGTAATTGAAACCAAGGCTGAACCGCCTGTACCCTTACATCTCCTACTGCCTAAGCCCTCAACCGACCCTCCTATTGACTTACCTGACATTGTAACTAAGAGTGAAGAGGCCATTAAAAATCCTATGAGAAAAAAGCCCAAGGCAAACCCTATTGCTAATGCTAAGGGTAAAAGGAATGCCCAGCTCGTTTCGAGAATGGCCAGAAACAAACCGAAACCCTCTATCGAGTCCAACCCTATCGTCCTAAGTGAGGATTCTGATTTTGATGTTGAACATTTCTTAGCTAGCGAGTACCCCTACTCGCAGGGTTTATGTCTCGAGCCTCCTCATGATTTTGTATAAAACCTTCCCCCGTAGCTACGGAACGACCCTGACTACCCAGGTATTAAATTTCCTCGTGAAACCCTCGGTCATTTGGCCAAAACCTCGCCTGATCTTTCTAAACCCACACAGTCACCCTGTGACCAATGCAATTCATGGTTAGAACGATATTATATTGATGTTCCTATAGTCCAATCGAAGATTCAATCACTGGAAGATCAAATTGCAGTGCTAACCAGTCAAAAATCCAAGCTCCAAGCAATAGATAAAAAGAAAAAGACAATCGGCTCCATCCTATTCAAAAATGTGGAATCAACCATGGCTGTTGTAAATTCCAAACTGGCATAATCAAGCAGCCTCGTCGCTATACAGGTATGGTTTTGACATCGTTTTGTTTTGTAAATAATCTAGGTTGATATAATGATTTGAATTCAGTTTTTAAATAGCTCAGTCACTCATCCAAATGCCTCTGTCATTCGGTGATCATCCTGTACATGGTTTTGTTTTGATAAAAATAGAAGGAATTTCGATTTGATGTATGATTTGATCATAGATTTTTATTGGATTTGAATGGTTCTTCATTTGGATTTGATTTGGTTACCTGCCTGATGGAGTTAACGAAATTGTTGGTTCATTTTCAATTCGATTCATTTTGTGTCCACTCCCAACAGGAAGTTTTTCCTGCTCAATTTCGAATACGATTCATCTGGATTTGATTTCATTATGATCTATATGCTATGGTTGGTAAACGATTTTATTGTTACGATATGTTGTTTCATGTAATCTTCTATGAACAAGAATGCAATTTTGTTTGGTTTCAATTCAAACGACTCTGGTTTTATAAAAACATTATGCTCATTTTAGACTGTGCATGCACACCCGAATCATGGGACAATTTTGATTCGTAATGACTGTGTTTAAATCTTTTCTATTTCTTGAGTTGGCAAGATTATTTGGCGAGTTGGATTCCGATTGTAATGGATGCTCTGTTTGATTTTAAAAAATGAATTAGTCAAACCCGGTTATAATTCGTTTGATTGGTACGATTTTGGTAAAGGGAAATCAATCTTGTTTGCTCATTATGCAATGATAAACGATCGATATCTATAACAAACTTTGTTTGATTGATCCTATTACGATTTTGTTTGTGGGTAGTTATGAGTCAATTATGGTTTGAATTCACTCACAGCCTAAATCGCTTGCTATACAGTTATCACGATTTGAAAATAATCCTGTTCGATTCGATTATTTCTCCTGTTGATAAGACAAGTATAACGAAGTGTTTGCGATTTGTTTTGTTTTCAATTGAATATCAAAACGATTTTATAACTGATGGATTCGATTTGTTGAGAAACAATTATGGTGGTGTTCCATGTGATTGCATTCACCCGACTTATGATAATAATCGAAACAAAGTATTCCTATCTCTGTATTCGGTTGAATGATGTGGATCTTGTTTGATCTCGAATGGTATAATAATTTCAAACTAAATGATTCGTTTTCAGATAGTTCTTGGATGATGATTAAATTTAATTCTTTAAAAAGATTTGAATTAATCTCAATGCCGATTATGTATCTTATTTAGACTAGCTACAGAATCGCATGATTTTGTAGCTAGTCTATAGAATTAGGTTTTTATTGTTTTATTAATAAAATATCTCTCTAACTTGTCTATTTCTTACCTGTTTCAAGTAAATTCGAATTGCATGGGACATGTTGGGCAGTTCAAGAGATATTTGGGTGTTTTGGGTTTTATTGTAGTTACTTAGTTTAGTTAAAATTGGGAATATCTTCCCAGATTTATGTAAACAGTGTGATAACTTCCACAGGCAGGTTTTACCCTGTGGAAAAACTTATAAATACTTATTATTTTTGTAATAAGGATCATCCTCGCTTGTGGGAGAACTAGGATAATGGATATCTAATAGAGACTGAGATAGAAATTGATGTTTTGCTACAACTTTAGCTTTCATAATATCAAGCTTTTGTTTCATGTTTATGTGATCAATTTGCATTTGATTAATGACTACTTTAGCTATCTTAGTCTTTTGCAAATGATACGAATAAATTAATTTGATCCATATCTGATTTCTTCCAGTATTTAAAAACATAGCAATTACTTGATTCAGTTCATGAATGACAGATTTCTCTTCTTCATCAATTGGATTATTCTATATAATTCTTTGCATAACAGGTTTACCTAATTGTGGAGATTTATAAATCATATAATTGTTATGATTTTTATGTCTTGTTTTTCCTGTAAACAAACTTAAAGAGCACTGCAACTATCATTTACGAGAAGCTTCTGGATTATTTGGTGCGAGTTTCCTTCCTCCGATCTGCTAGTACAGTCATCATACACAAGGCAAATCTGGAGCGTTTATCCAGGTTAGTTTGCAATTATTTTTGTTGATTTGATTAGATATATTTGTAGTTTAGATTAGTGTAGGAGGATTTTGGATACCTCCTTCACCACCTCCATCATCTCCTTCCTCTTCTAGTGGAGATTCCTCATCAGACAAAGGCAATTCACCTCCTCATCCTTCCACACCCACTACCCTAATGGCAAATCAGAACAACCCTGCTAGGCCATGGCTTGACCAGGATGCTGTGGCTGTACCTGGAGCTCAGCACCCTTTACCTAAACACTCAGAGAAATGGCTTCCAAAGTTTGATCCTGACTCCAAACAGATCGTTGAAGATCACATTAAAAAATTTATGTTAGCCATCAGACTCCATAACGTCGAACATGAAGACGTTGTCTGTAGGTTGTTCCCTTATACTTTCGAGGGTAATGCATCCACTTGGTACTTTGCTTAACAACCCCATACCATCGTGTCTTGGGAAAAGTTTGAGTCATGCTTTTTGGAAAAATTCGGAGACGATAAGCCTCCAGACGTCCTAGTCATGGATCTTTCTAGCTTAAGAATGAACCCAAAAGAAAAAGTTAAATACTTTAATCAAAGATTCTTAACACTTAAAAACCGAATCCCTGCAAATTCTATGCCTATCGAGAGTCTTATAATAGCTTACTACACTAAATCTTTGCATCAAAGCATAGTTATTTGGGTAAAACGATCCAAGAAAGCCACGTTGTTAGAGGCCTTCGAGGAGGCCAGCCAGATTGAAAAAGACATACTTAGTCTTAAAGACTCTTCTAGCAACAAAACCGAGACTAGTTCTTATTCCAAAAAGAAGATTGAAATTCTCCCCAGACCTACTCAAAGTAAAACACAACCTGGTAACTCTGATTTGGAAAACTTAACTAAAGTTGTTCAAAAACTATCGAATCAAGTTATAGACTTAAAAAGGTCAACTGAAGAAGCTTCCTCGAGTAAAGGACCCTACAAGCCCCCTTTCCGAAAGCCTTTTCTTACCAACTGACCTAATCCAACCCCCGAAGGCTTAAATCTAGAAAGTTTGCAATGTTCCCTTCAAACAATTCTAGAAGCCCAAGATAACCTGATACCCCCTGAGATCCCTCAGGAGGTAGTTGAACCAGAAACAATTCAAGAAGAAGAGTCTTCTCGAAACATCTTTGGACACTTCTTGGACAGCATCTTTCAAGCTAACTTCGAGACTGTTCACCCTTATAATACTAGGAGTAAGACAACAAACAAACCTTCTACCGAAAACACTACAACTTTGCCTCCCAAGCAATCCAAATCAGCTCAGACTAAACAGAGTAATGTTAACCCCAACTTAGATTATGATGTTGTTGAAGATCTTAAAAAGTTAAGGGCTAACATTTCTATTTATGAGTTGTTGAAGTTTCCATTTTTGTTACAAAAAATGTTGCAAAATATTTCAGAGAATGGCAAAAATGGTAATCCAAGTGGTAACAAGGTTGTGCAAAGCAGAGTTCCACAGAAGACTTCCACTAAAAATAATCCTGATCCTCAAGATAAAGGAAGCCTTCCTATAGTCCCTATAAATAATGTAAATAATGTAAATAATGTAGATAAAGTAGCTTTAGACACTGCGAGTAAAAAGCCACAAGCTACTACTCCTAGCACTCGCAAGAATGTACCTCCATTTCTTTTAACTTTCGAAATTTTCAATAGAAACGTGCATAATTTATGGTGGACTCAGGAGCGTCATCCAATGTGATGCCTTGGTCTGTCTGCCAAAATATTAACGCTGAAGTGGAACCATCTACTTTAAAAATCATACAACTTTATCAGACCAATGTTAAAGTTATAGGGAAAATAAAAAATGTATTGATTAGATTATCGTCTAACCCTAAGGTTCATCAGATTATTGATATAATCATTGTGGATATTCCATAAGTGTATGGTCTGTTTTTAAGCAGGGATTGGTCGGAGCAGCTACATGGTTACTTCGCGACAGACTGGTCTCACTTATGGCTCCCAGAGAACGGTAAGCCTAACAAGATCAGAGTGAATCGCGAGCGCTACCTTAAGTTCACGGTCATAGATTTGAACGATCCTAATGAACCATACACACCTTCTGCTGATTCATTCGAAGTCCAAGGGATGGACACCTTCTTTGGCAATTTCATGGCTGAGGCTTCACCTATCATCAATCCAGAACAGCAGTCCGAGATCGTAGCATATATGAAACCAACAGCTTCTATACAACAGTCCCATGTGCCCGATGGAAATCAAATTTGGTCTCTATATTTCGACGGTTCTAAGTCTAAAGAAGGAGTTGGTGCAGGATGCATCATTATCGATCCGACAGGTAACGAGACATTAATGGCTTGTAGACTAGAATTTGAATGTACTAACAATACTGCAGAATATGAGGCTTTACTGCAAGGTCTCAGAAAATCTCTGGATATGAACATTCAAAACCTGGTTGTATTTGGTGACTCTGAAATAGTGGTTAGACAGGTAAGAGATTCTATACGCTGTCTTTCCCCGCATCTCAAAAGTTACCAGTCTGAGGTATGGAGTTTAATGAATAAATTTTCTGCTTTCAATATAAATTCCATTCCTAGATTAAATAATGTTGAAGTAGATCTATTAGCTAATGTAGCCTCTAAACTTCTTCCTGCAGAAGGCTTGTCCCCAGACGCATTCTCTATCGAGCTATTGTTTCGACCATCTATTCCTGACAATATCACAAACTGGAGAATATTTGACGATGATCAGCAGATCATTAACTTTCTGCACATGGAAGAAACCTTTCAAGGCGCGGTGATAGATGAATGCATGCACAACGATAATTTGCACGATTTTACGGTAATACCTGATCCGAAATCTCCTGAAGCACTATCGGACATGGTAAATTCCATACCCAAATCCGTAGTTATATTAGAGAAGTTTTATGATTTCGAAGATAAATTTAAAAATACGGTCAATTGTAAAACCAATAGTTCGTCGTTGTCTTATGAAAAAGTGAACTTAGGAACTAATGAAAATCCTCAGTGCATTAACCTAGGCTTGGGATGTTCTAGACAAGAAAAAGCTGCATTTGTTAAATTATTTAAAGAATTTAAGGACGTCTTTGCATGGACGTATGATTATCTTAAAACTTTCAACCCTAATATCATACAGCATGTCATCCCAATGAAGCCCCAAACTTTACCCTTCCAACAGAAACTGAGGAAGATGCACCCTAAACTAGAACTGACCGTTCAAAAAGAATTGAATAAACTCCTAAGTGCTAAAATAATTTTTCCTATTAGGCACACTCAATGGGTATCCAACCTTGTCCTAGTTCAGAAGAAAAACGGGGAAATTCGACTTTGCGTCGATTTCTGAAACCTCAATAGAACGTCTGACAAAGACAACTATCCTATCCCACCCATGGAACATATCCTTCAATACGTATCCGGTTCCGAGAGGCTATCCTTGTTAGATGGTTTCTCTGGATACAACCAAGTCCTGATGTCTCCACTAGACCAACTCAAAACTACCTTCCGTACCCCATGGAGCACTTATGCTTATCGCAAAATTCCCTTTGGATTGATTAATGCTGGTGCTACCTTTCAGAGAGCAATGGACATTGCTTTCTAAGACTTAATCAATCAGTCTGTTGTAGTTTACTTAGATGATGTGATTGTTTATTCTAAAAACAAAGACGATCATCTAGCTCACTTACGAGCCGTTCTGCTACGATGTCGTAAATATGGCATCTCCTTAAACCCCAAAAAGTCCATCTTTTCAGTAGAACAGGGTAAACTCCTAGGATTCATAGTGTCTAGTGAAGGAATGATTATTGATCCCGAGAGGACTCAAGCCATCGCTAAACTTCCCCCTCCTATATCCAAAAAATCCATGCAGTCTTTCTTAGGCCAGATTAACTTCATGAGAAGATTTGTCCCCAGTTTCTCCGAAATGGTCAGGCCTCTACAGAACCTGATTAAGAAAGACACCCAATATCACTAGGGATCCACAGAAAATCACGTTTTTAATGCCATAAAGAAGGCCACAATAGACGCTCCGTCTCTCATGAGCCTTGACTTCTCTCAATATTTTACACTCTATACTTTTGCCTCTGACCGTTCTTATGCCGCCGTCCTAACTCAGAAGAATGCCAAGAACAACGAAGTACCCATCGCCTTTATGAGCTCTGCTTTCAAAGGTGATGAACTTAACTATCCAGCGGTTGATCGGCAAGCCTACACTGTTTTCAAAGCAGTGAAGCACTTCCGGTCCTATCTTTTGAAGTCAAGGACGAAATTCATTGTCCCCTACCCTGCCGTAAGGAACTTGTTAGTGTAGAAGGAGTTAGGAGAGAAGAGAGCTAATTGGGTCACCTCCTTGCAGGAGTATGACTTAGAAATCACCCCAGCTTAGATTGTGAGAGGCCAAGGGCTGTGTAAGTTGGTTGTTGATTCGGAAATAGGATAGCAAGAAGATAGCAATGCATCAAACCTAGGACAAAGCGATCAAAGTTTGATCTGTTGTGCACAAAACCTCGTTAGTCCCTGGTACGGTGATATTAGATTATGTCTTGAACATGGGTCAGCACCCCGTCACCTTGACCCTGCCAAGAGAAGAGCGTTAAGACTGAATTCTTCCTCCTTTCATCTGGTTAATGGTGTACTGTTTCGTCAGAATTTTGACGGTGTATTGATGCGCTATCTCGAGAAAGACGAAGCAAAAAAATTCTTGCTAGAATTGCATGCAGGAGAAGATGATGGTCACTTCGGTGGTGACACCACTGCTCATAAGGTTTTAAGAGTTGGTTACTACTGGCCCACGCTTTTTAGGGATGCCCATGCCTTGTGTCATAAATGTATCATCTGTTAGAAAGCATCAGGGCGGTTACAAAAACCAGTCTTTCCCTTGCAACCCGTTTCAGTAGATTCTCCTTTCCAGCAATGGGGCCTTGATATCATAGGTCCAATTAACCCTCCGTCCTCGCAACAACACAAGTATATTGTGACAGCCACAGATTACTTTACTCGATGGTTTGAAGCTGTTGCGTTAAGAACTGTCAACACCAGTCAGGTAATTGCCTTTCTAAATTCGAATATTAACACTCGTTTCGGTATCCCTGACTGTCTAGTCTTTGACAACGCTTCATACTTTTATTCTCTTGAGATGAGCAAGTTTGCTTTGGAAAAATGAATAAAGCTGAAGTATTTTGCTAGTTACTACCCCCAGGGCAAGGATTAGCAGAATCAATAAACAAGAACTTGATTAAAAAACTCAAGAGAACTGTGGTTGAAAATCACAAAAATTGGCACAATGCGTTGCTGAATGCGCTATGGGTTGATAGGGTAACGCCAAAAGATGCTATAGGCAACTCCCCCTTTTTTCTCGTTTATGGCAGAGAAGCAATTCTTCCACCTCACATTCTTCTTCCTTCACTTCAGTTGTCACAAAAAGTCCAAGAAGAAGATTGTCCCCCTTTAGAAAGCCGAACTAACACTTTGATGAAGCTGGAAGAGGTAGGAGCCCAAGCTAAGAATAAGTTAGATCAACATCAACAATTGGGTAAAAGCTGGTTCGATTCTAATTCTGCTTCTAATAGGAATTTTGAAGTAGGCGATCTCGTCTTAAAATGGGACAAACCACACGAAGGAAAGGGTGAGCACACTAAATTTCAAAACTTGTGGCTTGGGTCGTTTTTAATTGCTGAAAAGTTGGGTCCTAGCTCTTTTCAATTGCAGAATCTCGAAGGGCAGCTTGACACCTATCCGGTGAATGGCCAAGCCCTGAAAAGATACTTTGCTTGATAACTACCCTTGTATATTATGTATATATTTTATTTTTGTTTGCGTTTTAGTTTGCTTTCTCTTTTTTGTTTTTGTTTTTGTTTTTGTTTTTTTTTTTTTT
>ML793955.1:191162-202550 GCA_009831015.1 Picea engelmannii
CTAACTAGTTTGTTGTAGCTTAGTTGTTTTGATTCTCTTTTGCAGGTTAGATGATGATATGTATTAGCATGTGTTGATTTTATAGATTAGGAACAGACTTGCAAGTCTCTCTCTCTTAATACTAACCCCATATGCAGTTAGATTATGCTTTCTTTTATGATTTTACAATTAAAGTTTAAAACAGATTTTTAATTGGATAGAATAGAGTTTTTAATTTGGGTTTTCTTTTGACAAGGATTGATGGATGGATAGATTTGATTCTAGTTTTTAATCATAGTTTGCTTATCCTATTTCTTTTTATAGAACTTGTTTAATTAGTTGTTGGTTAATGTAATTGTTAGATTACTTTTTAATATCATGTTTTTAATTTTTGTTTTAGTCATTTCTTTATTACAGTTTGAATGGTTAGAATAGACATAGCATAGTTTTATTCTACGCAATTTTCTTTCCTAGAATTAAAATGCAATTAAATTTCTTAGTTAATGGTTGAATCTAGATTGCTTACATAGTGTACAAGTAGAATGATGATCTCATTATATTGTTGATGGTTTATACATGAATATGCAGGGTATCTAACATTATTATTATCATGGCTAAATTCTCCTTGGATTGTTTAATCCATACCTTTCATTTTTCCATTGAGATTAGTGTTGAGCTTATACCGTTGGAATTGTCCTTCGTTTTCAAGTGCCATCGAGATATCATCCATCACCACTGAAGGAATTCACACAACCACCAACATTACATTTGAGTGTTTCATAGATTAAAGATAGTTTCTTGATTGTGTAGCTTAGAAGAGATAGTTTCTTGTTTTCGTAGATTAAGATAGAAGTTTTATTGTTGCTACAGGTTAGATAGACTTTTCTTCGATAAATCAGATAGTAGTTTGCTCATTATGGATTAGGCATTTAATGGTAGTCCCTCTTGCTTTCAATAAAATAGGCTTCCTTTCATGCATTGCATTGAGCATTTAGATTTCCTTTCATGCATTAGAAATAGTTTTGCATTAGGCATTTAGTCCACTTGCCTCTTAGGCTAGATAGTTGTTCAATGAGAAGCTTTTCCTTGTAATAGTTAGTTGTCTTTTCTTACTCATATATTTGTTTTAGTAGGTTAGATAGTTGTCTTTGCTTTCTTGTTTATTTGATTTAATAGGTTAGATAATTGTTTTTTCTTACTTGTCTATTTTCTTTAATAGGTTAGATAGGTGTCTTTGCTTACTTGTTCATTTACTTTCTTTCATAGGATAGTTGCTCATTGAATGTAGGTTGGCAAGTTAAAATAGTTGTTTTTGTCATTTACTTATTATTCTTAGTAGTTTTCGTTTTCTTATTGTTGAATTAGTTTTCTTTACACAGGGTTTTTATTTTCTTTCCTAGGACTATCCATCGACCCTTGGCCCAAAAAGTACTTAGGTCACCTATTTTCAAGTTGCTTAGTAGGATTTGCTCATTAGATAGTTTTTCCTGAGTAGATTAGCCTTATATAGTTGCCTTCATTAGTTAGACTATACTCCTACCAGCCCTTCTAACTTTGGCATATATTAGGCTACAACTCTAAGTTTACTTACCCCGGGTTGACAATTAATTGAGGGTTTTTACTGTGTTTGTAGAGCATATATAACACCCATCAATCATCAATGTTAGGATCTGATCCTAACCCCTCTTCGTGGGTCATTAGTTAGTAGGATATGATTTCTATGTAATAAAGTGTTAGAACACGTATAATATTGATCTTTTGAACTTTATATTTTGCATCTTAGAAATACAAATTTTACCAAAAAAATTAAAAAACTTAGAAAGTGGCCTTTTAAAATTAAAATAAATCCATTGGTTGTTATTTATCAATAAGGTGCTTACAATGTCTATCGTCAATGAGTTACTCTAATTTGATTGAACGGTCCTAACAATCCTCGAAGTTTAGAAGTTACCTAAGTTTTAAAATGAAGTCTTTAACGGTCGCTTCATAGCTTCGCGCTTCGGGTAGTCCAGCAAACCTAAACAACAAAAACCCTGAAACTATGAAGTCTTGAAGATAGCCACTCCTGATAATTTCTAAAGGACTTACGAACATGAATCATAGGACACATGTCCTTTAAAAATCTTTTCTTGGGTTGACACGTGGCACTTATTTTTTATATTTACGTCAGATGATTCGCACGTTTTCAAGTGACACGTTGCACCTCTCTTTTCTTGACACATCATCAGGGATGACATCATCTCTGCCATGTCACTCCAAGAGATTTCTCTTCGGGAGTTTTTGATTTCACAGTCCCTGGAGTATCAAAGCGTCGAAGTAAAGTGATTACAAAATGTAAAAGGGGGTTTCAAAGAGTTAATGAAGTAGTTAACGACTTTAAATAGTCATGATTAAGTGTTAATTAATCACTTCGTAGTTTCGGGCTTTGGAAAATTTCCCTTGTGTTATTTCAAAAACTTCTGAATTTCGAACTTCTGAATTTCAAACTTCTGAATTACTTAAAGTTAATACAATGTTTTAAAACATGATTAATTAAGACATAAAAGTGATTACTTAGAGATTAACTCCTCCACAAATTCGGAATTCAGGAGATTTCCATCCAGTCACATCCAAAACTTTCGAACGTGAACCTTCGAACTATTAATGACATTTATGATTGATTAAAGGTTAATGATTTCAAATAAATATTGTGAATCACCAGGAAATAAATTCCATTAACTTTTTAATAAATTCTTCATTAGTAGAGCTATAAGAAGATCGATAGACTTTTTGAATAAAGCACTTTGAATTTCAAAATCGTTTTTACCATTTGCAATTAGCATTTTTTTATTCAGTGTAGAGGTTACAAACTTCTCTTGTTATAGGTAGGCTAATTCCATTTCCTTAAGAATTATGGTGCCATGAAAAGATGAAAAGAATCTTGATGCATTGGGTGATAATTCAAATCCAAAAGTAGATGTTCTATCAGACACAACTCCGCGAGTTACATACGCCATTAAAACTTGGAAGCAGGTTTTCGATATCTTAGGGCATGAGATTATTAACTGTCTAAATGACTCTGCTGAAGAATACGGTGAGTCCTTTACAGCTCATATTAGATCGGTAGCACAGTCAGAACTGCATAAGATTGTTGCACGATTGAGAATCATAACCTAAAATGATATGATAATTTGGGCTTTGGAACATGTCGACATCCAAACCAGGAGTGTCATCAGCCACCAGCGGACCGTCGTCATCTCTTTCCAACCGGAGAATCTACAAGTAATGTATAAGCTTTACCCTACCCCTAAATACACTTACAATGCCACATTTCTTCTAGATTTTGAGAGAAGAGAATGCACTCAATATGGTAGAAATGGTCATGATATAGTCAAGACCTAGTGGTGACATACAAAAAAATTCAGAGCCGACGCTCATGGTATGTATGCAACGACGTCTTTAGATGCTCATATGTTGTATATAGCCATGATGATCTGTCGTCTATTTGGGAAGAATAACTCTAAACATTTATCAGTTGAGTGGGTATCCATCATGAATGAAGTAGCCGAGGATTATACCTTCAATTGGGATAAAATGTTATTTGATAATTTGACCAAGGAAATTATTGAGTATCAATTGGAAAAATCAAAAGGGAAACCGACTCCTTTTTACATGTCATCATATATTATAGATGTCATTTTTTTCATGGCCCCTTTCCCCCTAATGAACTAGAGTTGGACCCCAACCAGTTCTGAGCCAATACATTTTTACCACTCCAAATTTAGGGAGGAAAATGCCAAATATTTATTTTACGAAATATGTCACAACATTGTGGTACCTGTTCACATAGCTATCTATGGTCACCCGTCACCCAGGAGTTCAAAAAATATTATGGGAATCTTAGGCACACTTGCAAACTGGTTCATTGAGGAGAATTTCTCCTATATCAGAGTATTTGGTTGTTCCATTCCTCTTCATGCCATTCCACAGTTTTTACCCGACAGGCTGGTGTGCAGAGAAGTGGCATACCAGATAGTAGCAGGAGGTATCATCAAGGATTTGAAAGTAGCTCAGAAAAAGGTTTGGCCAACTTTTCCCATTCAAGTTGGTATGCTCACATTATTAGATTTTGGTCATTCTAAAGTCGAAGTCGCATCCCTGGAAGATGTCAAATTAGTTGACATTGAATTCAAGAAGCATGATCCACATAAGATAGTGTAAAATCATTTGGCTCAATTTAACATGAAGCGATACAACCATGAAAATTCTCCTTATGACGAGATGTTCAAGGGAGTTAGATCTTATGAGGAATTTCAAAGAATATTCCAAAATCTGCCTCCTTGATTTGAAAAGATCTTTTAAAGACTATGGTTGAGTTTTAAAACATGAGTTCATTAACCATTTAAGAAATTGATGAAAGAGGAAGAATTAAATATTTAACATGGCATCCATAATAAGATATACATATCTGGAAATAAGCACAAGAATCAGCAAAACATAACAAAAAAAATTGTTAACGGGGTTCGGAAATATCACCTACATCTCCGGGCCTTTGTCTTAGTGGGTGAGGCTTTCTTATTTCTCTTCAAAGCTTCAAAACTACATCATAAAAGTACCAAATGTATTACAAAATGATATTGTTGTGTTCTTCTAGATCTCAAGAACCCAACACAACTGACGACACTGAAAATGGATGAACGAAGATCCCAGAAATGGCCTGCAAAGTTGCTCTCTTGAATGGATTCCCTGCATAAAAATGGCTTTGGATTTACAACTATTCAACATTTCTCATGTTCTGAACCTATCCAAGGCTTCCCATAACCTTTGGTTTATATATATTTCAAGTTGGCAACATCCTCCCAACTTCCTCCCAAGATATGGCCTCAAAAAGGGATCTAGATCCTCCAAAAATGGCCAAAATCCCCCCAAACAGACTTAAAAATCAATAAAAATGTTATTGTATGGTTGAAAACACACAAATGGGAAAACTTCGGGTGTAGCCCCCTGAATTTTGGGCCCCTAGTCACATGCGAGACTCCATGTGGCCAAGAGCTATGCGTTGGCCCCTTAACCACCGACCCATGGTCATGTGGCTTGGCCATATGGTCGCCACCTTAGTCTCCATGTGCTCGCATGACAGCTCGGCCCCTAGTCGTAGCCCCCTGGTCACACACCTTGGTCGGCAGGCTAGCCTGGTCGACCGGGCACTATCCCCACAAATCTGTGTCACGATATAGAATCTGGTCCATATGGTAAGGTTACATGCTATGTGCGTCAGGGATGGATGTATCGCATGCCAAGGTTAACAAGTATGGACATATGGTAAGTCATATGGGTGTGCGCCAGGGGCTGGGGCCTAGCCCCGACCCTTTTCTTCGTGGACTGAACTCAAAGGTAAGTTTAAATATTTCATTTACACTATAGTTATTAAGAACTACCATGGGCAGGATGGTAGCCCAACCCTGCCAAACCTCTCCACCCAGACCGGAGCTCATGGGTTCGACTCCTGTGGAATCCATAAAACTTTTTCTATAACAACCAACGGAGGGGTGCCACGTGGCAGCCCACGACTTGGCCACGTGGCACCATACCATTAGCCCAACATATGCCATGTGTCAAAATATGACTCGTCCACCTGTCAACCATCAACTGCCTAGTCAGTATGCCAATGCACCTGCCACATCACTATATGATTGTACGTCCTATACGTTCAGCTGCCACAACAGCACTATACGGACTGCACAAACATCAAATTTTTTGCATGTTTGGAAAAAAGAACAAAACGCGATATCTTTCACATATGGTGTATGTTTGAGCCCGTTCAAGTTGCATTGGGTTTGTAATGATGAGGCCTCCACACACATCCGATTTGAAGCGATTCTAAGGACTTTGATTTTTAGGCCTTCCTAGACCCATTTTGGTTCATGGATCCATTTTGGATCACACCTCCCCACTAAGACCTTTTGGTCCTCTAAAAGGATATTAACCAGTCATCAAGTGGAAGATAGGCCACCCCACTTATTCTTTGTCTTGTGCATTTGTCTCATCAAGATCAATTGTAAAACAACCATGATAATTGACAGCATATTGTTAGCCACTTGTACTCTGTCACATCTTACTGAAGTCACTACCATCCATGTTGAAAACATTAGCAATGATAACATAAAAAATATGATTGCAAATGAGCTAATATGTTTTTAATATTTGCACGACATTAGCTTATCTTGAAGCAAAGTATGATTGAACTTCCATTCTACAATCATCTCATGTTCTTGCTTAAGATCAATTGCTTGAATTGGGACAATTTAAGGTGTGCTTCTTGCATAAGATGCCTTCCTTAACTGTTCCATAGTTTGAAGAGATTGATTTTCTTTTATGTGATGAGCATGTACAACATATTCCTTGCCTTCTTTGATTAAGTGATATTGATTATGTTCCCTGTAAAAGATTGTTTTGCGATCATACAAATAAGGACTGCCTAAGACCATTCCACATTCATTGAGTGACACCACATCACATGTTACCTCATCCACAAACTTAGATAAAATTGCAAACTTTAATGTGGATTGCTTTGTTATGTGCAATTTATGATTGTTTCTTATCCATTTAAGTGAGTAAGGTGTATGATGCATCTGAGTGTTTAATCCCAATTGTTTAACCACTTCCTCTGAAATCAAGTTAGATTGAAATCCACTATATATCAATGTTTCAACCTTAGTATGTTTCATTATGACCCTTATGAGAAACAATTTACTTCTAGAATCATATCCATCACCAATTTACCTGTCAAACCAACCACTGTGATTTTAGATTCATCACCCGAATCTGACCCCAGGTCTCTTGGTCGTGTTGTTGCTACAGTTGTTTGCCTCCCTTTCCCGTCTTTGAACAATTTTGGTCTCTTCTCAGGATGTAATTGCCAGCAATGGTCATCATAATTCCCTTCTTTATTGCAATGCTTGCAAGAGAGCTTCTCTTCCTTTCTTTCCGTTGAATTTTTTTTCTTTCCATTCCACTTCCTTTTGTCCTCTTTTCTCAAAGACAATTCCCCTAATACACCAAATCATGTTTTCCCTGCCTCAATGTACATTGCTTGAACATAAACCTCATCAATATCAGTAGGTCTAAACATAAATACAGTGTTATGAATGTGTGCAGTTAAACCTCCTATATACTTCATTAGAGTTTCTTGGGTATGTAATGGAATGTCTAACATTAACACCATCTTATGAAATTCATCTGTGTATTTTTTCACTGTTTGTCCCTTTATTAGTTTAAGACCTTTCCATTCTATTAGCACTAGAAGTCATCTTCAGATTGAATAGAAAGTAAGCCTAGTACCCATCAGTTTATGTAAGTGTAATTGAGTTTTAAGAGGTCAAATGGAGAAGACTCAATGACAATAATGTTCAAACTCAGAAAACTGGACAAGCATGCACAAACAATTGAGGTCTAGAATCAACTTCAATCAACAAGTTGGAGTAAGGGTGAATAGAGGGAAGACTTTGGTGAGGAGAGTGTAGAGGTATGTCATGGACATCAGGTCTTCTAGCAGCCTAAGGAGGAAATCTTAAACACAATATCCTCTTTAATTTTCAAAAAAAACTGAGAGAAATTATAACAACACTATAATCAAACATTCATCATAATACAGTTACAACGATTCATGTGAATCAATCATCCATGAACTCTCTCAGTATCAGAGGAAAATAAGATGGGGTAAGAAAGCTGACTTAGATTAATCAAGAAGTCTCAAGTTAAGTACATAACCAGAGAACCAGTGTTCTTCATCAAAATATTACAATAGCAGGGAGCCTAGCTCAACCATTCGACCTTAACAAAATACTAAAACTGCCTATATATACTCAAAAATGTTGCAACCAGCAGGAATGTGATCAGACCACTGCATTAACATTTTCAGTCAGTGCCTGCTCTGTCAGATTGTGCATGCCTCCTCCTATCAAATGCGAGCCAAGCGTAGTTATGTGCTTTACAAGAAAAATTTTCCATAAGGAAGCTTCAGATTGATAGTCTACATTCACGACTACTCTCTGCATGTTTTCCATTTATGGGGTGAGATGAGGTCTCAACTTTTTCCCCCATATTCAATAACTACCTTCATCGGGATCAGGACAAGGCCTGACACTCATGAATTCCCATATGGTGCCCACAACTTCTGAGATTCAATCTCGATGTCTCGAGGCCATGATGATCATTTTCTATGACCAATATGGGCACTTCTGGGCTTTGGCGCAGCTCCTTTTCATCGCTCCATCATGCATGTGACCTCGGGTCATAACTTGGCACTTATATCCAAAGGCGCTTCAGGATTTCATCTTTCTGGACTCTTCACTCCACTTGATTTTAAATATTTCTATGCCCAAACTTGCGAAATAGCCTTATTCAAATCAACGATCGGACTTGCTTTGAATTTGACGGTCACGATTGCTTCCTTGAAAACCATAGTTGTCAGCCGCTCAATGCTAAAACCTTCGATTTGTGAAACTGTGAATCCTTGGATTTGGTGCCACATGTCCCTCTGAATCAAACGACTCCTATTGATTTCAGGTTTGGGGAGTTCAGACCTTTGACGAACAACTTTAACAACATTTCCAACTCCCAATTCCCGTGATTATTTTCCACCGTTGATCTCTCCTAATGAGACCTACGGCCTGTTGGCAGCCAACTCAATTTTTTTTTACTGCTCTCAAAAAAGCTGCCTACACCCATTGTATGATTACGACAAATCATTGTCGCATTATGCTACTAGACATTTGTTTCGTTCTTTTGCGACAATTACAATTTGATTTCGATTCAGTTTTCACAACTGCAAGTGTGAAAACACCTCTTTCGTTGCTTTGACTGTTGTCGTCTTGTATTGATTTGCTGAAAGGCACTCGACTATTGGTTTATCACATCGTTGCAAAAGTTTCCTCAAACCATACCCATTCACTTTAATTGCGCAACTCGATTTCTTTGATGGATATTAAGTTATGAGTTATGTTTACAATTGATTTTGATTTACATATGACATGATTCATGTTGTTTTGAACTCTTAACCTATCATTCTCATATGATCGTTGGTTAATCTTTTTACACTTTTATTATGCTAAAACACATTGGCAATACTATGAGTTTTGGAAATGGTGTGAGCTTTGCAAAAACGATTTGAGTAACCTTTGGTTTATTTTGATTTTATGCTTCGAGCCCTCGATACATTGATTGGGAGTTTGATACCACATGAAACGATAATAGTTTCAAACTATCTATTGGCTTGCACGAATTAACGTTGGTTTCAAACGATTGAATTGACACGATGCATTGATAGTTAATGCTGGGTACTGTGTTTGATTAAACTTACCACTTGGCACATTATTATCACATGAAGTGTTGGTTCTGACTTGGATGAATGGCACGTAGAGGTGATGATTCACCTATTTGATGATCGATACGTTTGTTTTAATGATTATGGTTTTAACAGCTCTATACAGGTCATTAATGCAATGCGTGGCGATGGTAATACCACCACCTTCGCGCGCATGGAGTTGTTCCCGGTCTCGTCGAGCATTCAAGCTATTGAAACCCTATCGTTTTTACTCTGTGCATTGTTCATTCAGTGTGAACCCTACCATGTACAGAGGTTATGGCTCCTGTTGTAAGGGCTGAACCCAATGGATGCCAGGCATTGTTGACATTTGATGGTGCGTATAGCGACCTAGAAGAGTTCGGGTGGCTTTCGTTTATAAGGAAGTTCAACGGTTTTAACATTACTGTAGCTCGGCAATTTGCACTGTCATTCGATGGCTGCCGAGCCAAAGTTGGAGATGTCCAGCTTAAAATCACTGAACAATTTCTCAGCCTGGCAACTAGCCTGCCTGTCAAGGGGCAGAAATGGTCCAAAAACTACAAGGTAAGTGATGTCCGATGGACATTGTTATTTCGGTCTCGGACAGCGAGGTCGTGCAACAAAGGTTTACCTGCGAAGATGTTGAAACCCCGCTGGTATGATCTCTTGATGATTATCAAGCAATTCATTACTTGTGAAGGCAGGTACGGGTTTGTTTTCCTGTTTCATCTACGTTTATTAATGGTGTTTATGGGTTCGAGCTTAGTATGCCGCACTATCTGCACCGAAGTTTATTCAAAATGGCTAAGAGGTACAAGAAAAGTCAGGTTGACACCAGCCTCTTCCATGTTGGGTTGATTAAAATGATTGTTGTTTATGAATTGGGGTTACATCGTGATTCCTGACACGATTTTCTCAACCGTAATGGCTTTCAGGAATCAAATCCTTCACAGGTCGATAAGCCTATGGTAACTGAGAGTAAGCCTACCCCTGTACCCTACAGTGTTTTGCTACCTAAACCTGAACCTGACTCACCTTTGAATTCGCCTATGGCTGTGACCAAACCGACCGAAGTTACTAAGCCTACAACCACAAAGGCTAGAGCGAAGACTGCTGCTAGAAACAAGAAAAATGCAACGATGATCTCTCGCATGGAGAGAAATAAATCTAAGCCTCCTGCCAAAACAGAGCCTATCGTGGTCAACGAGGACTCTGATTCTAGCATTGAACGAAGAGGGCTTCTGTGATGAACCTCCTTACGATTTCGTTGATAACTTGCCTCCTTGTCTGCGGGATAACCCTGACTTTCCTGCTATTAAGTCACCTTATGAAACCCTCGGGGAATCATGAAACCCCCCTTCTGCTCAAAAGGTTACTTCACCTTGTGATCAGTGTGGACTGTGGTTAGAGAGATACTACTTGGATGTCCCAAAATTGCAATCCAAAATTCATGATTTGGAAAACCAAGTGGCAAAGCTCACTGGTCAAAATGCAAAGGTACAGTCCAACGATAAGAATCAACGAACTGCTGGGTCAATCCTATTCAAAAATGTCGAGTCTGCTACTGCAATTGTCAATTCGAAAGTGACATAGCTTCAGCAACTGTAATGGTATAACTTTCCCTCTTTTATACAGCGTGATCATAAGCTCTGTTTACATGATTGACTTGCTCTGTCATGCATACGTTTTGATTATCGATTTCTGGATTGGTTGTGATTAGATTTAGTTTGATTGACCATATTTTAATTTGAATATGTTGTTATTCGATATCTTTTCTATTCTTGAAATGCAAACGATATCTCTGTTCGATTTGATTATATCTTGCGCGATACGATGGACAAATTGGTTAACTGTGCTAATTGTATTTTCTATGTTGGGACCAATTCGTATATCATTTGTTTAATAATCGAATTTCTAATGGATAGTAATAATAGCTGTTACGATATGAGTTGTATTCCGATCATAACAAATGTGTTATTCGATTACAGGGATGGATTAATTGTAACAAATCTTTTGATTTGTGTCTATAATTAAATGCCTGGTTTGTTGACTCTGTCAAAACCCTGTTTGTCGACTATGGAGTG
>ML793955.1:218484-228922 GCA_009831015.1 Picea engelmannii
TCATTTTAGTGAATGATAGCTTTGTCTTCTTCGTAATTTGAATTGTTATATATAAGCTTGCTGTATAATAGGTTTCCCCTTTTGCAGAAGTTTATAATCAGAAAATTGTTATGATATTCTTTTATGTTTTGTTTGTCCTGTAACATACTTCAAGAAGCAGCATAGCTGATCGTTTATGAAAGGCATACGGATCAACTGGTGTGAGTTTCCCTCCTCCAATCACCTTAGAAGCAATCACACACAGGACAGACTTGGAGCGATTACAGGTCAATTAGTATCTAGTTTATTGCTTTTATTAAGTAGTTTAATATAGATTTATTTTTGATTTGTTTTAATTCCAGTTAGTTTACTTTCTTGTTCATAAATCATAAAATTAAAAAAGAATTATCTCCGCTGTCTTGGGACAGCAAGAAAATTAGTTTCACAGGTTTTATTCAAATCTGTAGATTGTATGTAATGTATATTTGTGAATAAACTGTAATTAAACTGATAATTAGATAGTTGATTTGAGTTATTATAAGAATAGTTAGTAGTTTGTAGATAGAATAGTTAGCTTAGTTTATAATTAGTTTAGTATAGTTAGTTTAAGTTTGTTTTATTAGTTTCTAGTTTCCTTTATTTTAGTTTGATTTATTTTATTTAGTTAGTTGGTTTGTTTTTATTAGTTTCTAGTTTCCTTAGTTTAGATCTCTTAGCTCAGATCAACTTTTCTCTTTGGTTCCCTTAGGAGACCTTAGAGCGGCCAACGGAGCCGTTAAACTCGTCAGGGTGGTCCATTCCAAATGGCTTGGGTTATTTAGACAACCCCGAACCAGTTCCACTCTCCCGGTTGACGGATGGACTGTTTCGCCCGTCAACACGGCCCAGATTAAATCTTTGATCAACCTTTTGACTTGGTCTTTGAAAAGGAGAGAGACAGGGAAAAATTACAGTCTTAGGTAGAAACCACAAACCCACAGGACTCTGACAAGTTCATGTGATAACATTTGGCTCCACAGGGGATGGCATTCTCCTTGCGAGCTGCCAAGAATAAGGAGTTCCAGTTCCTTAGCTGTTGGGATATGGATTCATGCTCAAAAAATGTCCTGTTGAGGATTACAGACCGATAATTACTCTAAACAAAAGAAAATACATGGGCTCCAGAAGGAGCTTATTTATGTACACTCCTAGTCTAATGATTTTTTTTACACAGTGCTAGGTGAAAACGAAATTCCACCATAGCCATTCAAGTAACTTCTTAACTGGAAGCTCTTTTACTTTGTTAGTGATCGATAGTAGATGATGAAACTGTGACAGCATAATGATCACATCCTTCAACATTCCTCCTAATGTTAATGTCAGGATAAAGCTGGGAGGATCCAAAACACGAAGAAAATCAAAATCCATGTACTCCCTTACAGGTTTTGGGAAGGATATAAACTGCACCTTTGGCTCTTCCTCTTCTTCTTCATGGCTCTCCCAAGGATCAGAGTCATAATCATCATACACAGGAACCATGGGAAAGCTCTTCTCTTTGTATTCTTCAGGCCCAGGATGGCTGATTTCCACACAGTGTTTTCCTTAATGTATAACGGAAAAGGATTTGTTGCATGCTCTTGGAAATCCTTCATATCCATATCAAAATCTGATTCATAGTTGTCATGCACAGGCTGGATGCTCCCGGAGTCATCAAAATATGATGCAGAGATCTGTTGCTCTTCATCTGAAAACACGACTATTTCTTCATTTAAATATGAGACAACAGGTGCATCAGGGGCAGAATATGCAGCCTCTATGGATATGAAATCCTCAACCTCACCATCATAATCAGGGCTTCCAAGAACATTTGCTCCTAGGACTAGAAAATCCTCTGCGCTTTCTTCAAAAGAGCAGCAAACACGATCTGCCTTCAATTTATCTATCCTTGAAGAAAGTGATCTCGCTAGCCACACCAACTTGGACAGGGCATCTTCTTCCTCCTCGTAACGTTCATCCTCACAGCTTTCATCCTCATAGCTTTCATCATCACAACTTTCATTCTCACAGTTTTCATTTGAAACAGTCATACCTTGAACACAGTCTTTATAATCTTCACAACAATTATGACAAATTAACTTAGAAGAATAAATATTTTGACAATGCCTATTGAAAGCTGCATGAAATTCTCCCAGGGAGGAGATGCTAGTAGGGGGTAATGAGTGATACCATCCACAAGCATCTCTTTCTAATGAGAACATGAACATATTTAATAATACATCATCATGATGTATCTCCCATTGATGCATGAGTTCATGAAACTCACGGAGATGCTCTACAAGGTTGTCCTCTTTATGTTGTCTAAATATGGGCAAAAAATCACCCCATTCATCCATAGTAGGAACAACATTAGGAAAACCAGGAACAAAGGAGAAATTAAAAGGAGCAAACCTTTGAGCCAAGATTCTTTCCATTTCAAACTAGTGGAGTCGCCAATCGAGTCTTTAATCATGGAGTCGCCAGGTGAATGATATGCAATCTGAATGTGTCTTGTCTTTGTTCACCATCAAATACCATATATGATCATTGTCAATCTCCCAGGGAACTTTCAAGCTAAGAAAGCAGCTGCTAAAATCCTTCTCGAGAAAAATTCTTTAGGTCAACTTCAAGTATGCTAGAGGCAGCAATAACTGAAATAGTGGAGTCATCATAGTGGAGTCACGAGGTGCAAGCACAATCTTCAATGGTTCTGATATCTAATGCACCTTCAGAATCATAAGCTCTTTGTCGTTCTATCCCAGGGAAATGTCTTCAATTCGTTCCTCGACAACGGCACCAGAAATGTTAGCACTAGAAGTCACCTTCAGATTTCATAGAAGGTAAGCCTAGTACCCATCATTTTATGTAAGTGTAATTGAGTTGTAAGAGGTCAAATGGAGAAGAATCAATGATAATAACTTTCAAACTCATAAATTTTAACTAGCATGCACAAGCAATTGAGGTTTGGAATCAACTTCAGTCAACAAGTTGGAGTAAGGGTGAATAGAGGGAAGAATTTGGTGAGGAGAGTGTAGAGGTCTGCCATGGACATCAGGTCTTCCAACAGCCTAAGGAGGAAATCTAAACACAAGATTCTCTTGAATTCAAATCTCAAAAAAGTATGAAAGAAATTATAACAACACTATAATCAAACATTCATCATAATACAGTTACAACAATTCATGTGAATCAGTCATCCATGAACTCTCTCAGTATCAGAGGAAAATAAGATGGGGTAATAAATTTAACTTAGATTAATCAAGAAGTCTCAAATCAAGTACATAACCAGAGAACCAATGTTCTTCATCAAAATATTACAATAGCAGGGAGCCTACCTCAACCATTCAACCTTGACAAAATACTAAAACTGCCTATATATACTCAGAAATGTTGCAACCACTAGGAGTGTGATCATACCACTGCATTAACATTTTTAGTCAGCGCCTACTCTGTCACATTGTGCATGCCTACTCCTGTCAGATGTGAGCCAGGTGCAGTTATGTGCTTTACAAGAAAATCTATCCATAAGGAATCTTCAGATTGACAATCTACCTTCATGACCACTCTCTGAGTGTTTTCCATTTATGGGGTGAGACGAGGTCTCAACGACTGCCCCCATCTTCAATAACTACCTTCATCGGGATCAGGACAAGGCCTGACACTCATGAATGATCAGACGATTCCCATGACTTCTGAGAGTCAATCTTGATGTCTCGAGGCCATGCTGATCTTTTTCTGTGACCAATATGGGCGCTTCTGGCCTTTGTCGCAACTCCTTTTCATCGTTCCATCCTGCATGTGACCTCGAGTTATAACTTGGTGCTTATATCCAAAGGCTCTTCAGGATTTCATCTTTCGGGAGTCTTCACTCCACTTGATTTTAAATATTTCGATGTCCGAACTTGAGAAATAACCTTATTCAGATCAATGATCGGTGTTATAGGAAAATTCCCCTACGGGCAGGTGAATTCCATCTTGGATCTTAGACCCCTATGACCAAGACAGAAATGTGATAACTTTGGATACTGATATTCCTTTAGAATAAGTTAAACTAATCAAAGAAGAAAGGGAAGAAGGTATGAGTACCTTTTGTTATCACTCCAAGAGTCACTCCTAGACTATAAATGAGAGTAAGCTTGGTAACATAGAAATAAAAAGACTTGATTGGATAACTTGGGTTTTAGGAAACTTTGAGAGTGGTAAAATTAATCCAAAAGGCAATGAAGCCATTGGTCATGGAATCCATGAAATACAAAAATCTTGACTTAAAATCCTATGGGTAGCAAATCAGGTCGAATAAGGCCCTAGATCAGTTCTGAGATCAAATAAGTGTGAATGAAGAAATCAGGAAAAAACAAAAAGTGCAGCTAAGGATGAAAAGAAAATTGCTTTCAGTCACTATAGGAAGAATCTGTAATAGTTAGAAAACCTTTCAAAACATCACAGAAAGAAAAATATGTGTAAGTGGCAGCTGTTGTAATAATCCTTATCACAACATCCTCATCACAAACTCTGTTCATACAATCCTTATATAAACAAAAACACATCTAATAGAAGAAAATCTAAGAATTATGATAACACATAGAGAATAAACTATCTGATCAAAAGTCTTACTCATCAGCTTAGATCTTTCACATAAAAAACTAAGACAAGTCTTTGAGGAAAACGTCAAGCTTTCATGCCCTACAACTCATTATCATTTCTTGAAAAGCTTACAACATACCTCTCGGGTCTCTCCTTTATTGGATCATGAATCCAACCCTCCTACCCTCTTGTAAAATGAATATATAGCCATACATGTCCTTTCCAACTCACCTATTTGAACTCCAACCCCTTTCCCAAAATAGAAACAACCACAAACAAAAAATGACACGTTTTAACTAATTTCTTGGTTTTCAGGAGGCCAAATTTTGAAACATAGGCTTCCAAACACCACTTGTAATTATCAAAACATAATAGATGTGTAAAATATGAGAACGATTTTTGTATATAAGCTCGTTATGAAGACAAACCTCTCTCAGTTTCTTTAAATGCATCTCTAGTTGGACGCAACAGGTGTCACAAAAACATGTCTCAAACAGGAAATCACGAAAACTGAAAACATAGGCCTAAAAGATTCTTTTGAATCTCCCAATCCGTGACACCTGTGTGAAACCTGAAAGAGGTTAATGTTCATGGGCTCGTTCTTGACAATAAAATCCTTCAAAGCTTGAAAATTCATCTTATTTCACCCGAAAATCCTTCTGGAAGTTAACTGGTCAAAAATGCCAGTTCAACAGTCTTAAAACAGAGCTTCAGTAGCACATTCCATAGCACCACTTCTATGTCAAACATATCTCTAACCATAACACATTTTGAAAAACTGAGAGATGTTTTTGTTATTTGGTATTTGATGAACATAAACCTCCTCGATTTAAAAAAAATACCTTCTCAATTGTTCATAGTACAAGTTTTATGTTTGTCACTCAAAACTGGCAGAAACGTCTTTGCACAGTTTGGTTTCTGCCAGAATTTAGGTAGTGCCCGTCTGTGTCAACTGTCAAAATTTAGGTAGCGCCCGCTTGTGTGTTCTGTCAAACATTAGGTAGCACCATCAAAATACACAACACCTTCACTTGGACATGTGTAGAATGGATAGCAACTTCGGGTAGTGGGAGTACCATTAACTTTAGGCGAATCGACAATATTGTAGGTCGCAAACTGGTGGAACATCAAAAATAGACTATTTCGTAGAGCCATAATGCTACAAAATGTCTGCGCTACTACTTCTAAAGGGATTAATTCTTTGTGAAAACCTCAAACTTTGAACAATAAGTAGTAGAAACCTGTATAGGTGGCATATTTAGTGTTTCATCAATTGTTTATCTTTGCAAAAAGGGACACAAGCTTTCCAATGCCTTGGCCCTTATCTTTCTTCTTCTTTAGGATAGAAAATTTTGGTAGGGATTGTTCTTCAACAGCCTCTTTAAGAGTTGGTGATCTTGTGAAAGGCTTTCTGACCTTGATGTTGGTTGTTGAAGGAGATGAGGAGAAGTGTAGCTTCTTTGTTCTGCCTATAAAGGTTTTTTAAGCTACCTTTAGGAGAGGCAGGCCTCTTCTAGCTGCAAATTCTTGTGCTAACACCTTTTATGAAGTTTTTCCTCGCTCGATCCGGGTTGATCTTGATCTCCAAGCTCTTCAACAAACCCTGCAATCCAGTGAACAACAAAGACAAAACATATTTCCTATTCTACCTTGATTAGCTTCACACTAGATCTATCCAAAAGGAACAAGTCCATGTGAAATACACATAAACTTGAAGGACACAGTCCAAGCACATATATATTAATGAGAACAAAGAAAAGTACTTACAAATTTAGATGCAGATGTAGCAGCCTCACCAAGCTCTCCTTGTCCAACCCCTTGCTCAAAAGCTCCACGATCAGAATGACAATACTTTCACTGATTATTCTCCTTTACTTCTCATGAGATCATAAGTTTTGTATCTCTAAACTCCTCTATCTCCCCCTTCTCCATGGAAATCTCTCATTATATAGGATTTGGAGGCTTAACCACCATGGAGAGGATATCTCATCAGATCCACTAAAAAATGGATCTCTAAGATATTTAGGGAGAAAATATCTCTTAAGGATTTTGGGGAGGAAATATCTCTCAAGGATTTTAAGGAGGAAATATTTCAACCATCCATGAGATCCTCCACCTTTCCTAAAAAATAGGAAACCAAATGTGAGGTGGATTCTCACACTTAATTAATTTATTTTTCATGAATATTAATAATAATTCATGTGCACTTGATTCTCACACTTAATAAATATTAATAATAATTCATGTGTACTTGGTATTTTGGCCTTCATGTAATATATCCCTCCTCCACATTGACTAAGGATTGTGACATAAGTTATTCCATGGTGTCAAGGTGTATGAGACACTTATATGACACTTTATGACACTTAGGGCGAGGTACCTAGGTGTGCAAATTTCATGTGTAACAGAATGCCCCCTAAAGTGTGAGGTCAGAAGAGAGAATGATGGTCGAAACACTTGACAAATATTTAATGCAGGGGTGTGGACTCGGAGAACCTGGTAGAAGCTGCAAACAACCATCAAACAAATGTTATGACATGTTTCAAACCCAAGGCAGGCATACCTATGCTTGAGTGATAAAATACTTTCAAGGTATGGCCGCCATAAAAATACACTACGGATCCATAATCATACTAACTAAAGAGTATAGCCACCAAAGATACAATGTGGATCTATGCCACATTGGTTCCATCACCATGCAACATTGGGATCATCATTGTTAGTGCACATTTTCCTTGGGATTATCACCAGAGTGGTGCATTACTCATGCTTCCTTGATCTCCTCCTCATTTCACTCTGATTTAATCAGTTAACTGAGGACTGAGAGGCTAGTTGACTTATACTAGGTGGTAGTTAACTCTCGTGACTGTCGGTGTGTGTCCAGATCACTCTAGACCACCACTATGGTGCATTACATCATGCATTATGGTGCATTAGTTGAGTTATGCAACGTATATCACTTGTATTGTATCATTATTTCATTCAGTTAATACAATTAGTTGATTCTCTCTCTCTCGTTTCCATCTTTTCTCATTTTTCTGCAAACTATGTATGTCTGTTGGTAGCTAGATATTATCTGTGCAGGTTCATCCACATTTATAGAATTACAGTGCTACATGTGTGTATAATTTAATAGGAATGTGCACATTACGTCATAATTGAAACAAGCAACATAGTCTTAGCATACAAGCGATTATTCATTCAAGAATTTAAACACACCATAAAACAAATGTTTTACCATGGAAACCCAAATGGGAAAACCAAAATTGAATGGGGCTTAGTCTATTCATCTAGTCAATCACTCATACAATGCTCTCATGGATTTCTATGCCTCTTCCTCATTGGACAAAGGACCCTTTGGGAGTGAAAATCCCAGAGGAAATAGAAAGACTTGAGAATGATGGGAAGGCCAACAAGATGACCGTTCATTTCCCATTCCTCACTCTTCTCTCCTATTTTTATTTTCCTATTTCATTTATTTATTTATTTATATCTCTTTTGTCTCATACACTTTACATTTACAATGCTTGCATAACCTTCATAAATTACTAGTTTAATCTTGTAGGTACTCATTATGATGCCCATTCGTTGGTTTATATCCATTTTGGATCACATTATAAGAAGTGTCATGTCCCCATAGTGTGTCTAGCCAAATCTTATGATCATGCACCTCTTGAGGGTGTACAACACTATAATGTTTCTCTCTTGGTTGCTTGGCAACACTAAGGTTACTTCGTCTAGACTATGCCTCTTCACCTAGAACATACCCATACTCTGTTCTAGAATACCGTTGAGTCACACTCCTACTCTAGTGCAACTCTTATATACTTAGATAATTTTTAACAAATTAACACTTAGTCATATATAAGCATACATCCATGAAACGAAGAGAACACTTGAGAAACAAACAAGAGAAACACAAATATAATGCAGGTGACACAAATTGTGCCTAACACCTGACTAATTCTTTGTTATTGTGAAACAATTATAATATGAGCACTACTGGATCAGTTTACAACTAGGTAGAGTCACACAACTCGCCTCGCCTCACCAAGACACTCATACATAGATTCGTCACACTAAGAATATTTGTCGCAATTGTCTCCTTAATCTTTTGTGGTGCACCTTAGACGTGCCCTCAACTGTAGACTTGTTGTCTCTTCTCTATTGCAAGGCTTCACACAGACCTAGGGTTTTCTCTCCTAGCATGCGTCCTCAGACTTGTGACAAGACTTCCCCCAAACTCAGCCAGAAAAGGTCACCCCAACTCTTCCCATAGAATCACCTCAAGGAAGCACAATTCCTTCCAAGTGGAGTGACTTGGCTCCTTAAGGGAGATCACCCCTCTTCATCTAATTCTGCCTAAGAATCATAGAGTTGATCTTACTTTCCTTGTATTCAAATCTTCCCTCCTTGATTATGTGCCCTTGTTCTCTTATAGGGACTCCAAAGGTCACCATCGCGAACCATCACATCCTTTGGGGGTGTTGTGCCCCTTTGCAAACCCATGTGTCCAAACAAATCGTTGCGCCCCTTCATGGACTCGATCGCCTAAATGAATCTCCATGCCCCTTCACGAACCTGGTCGCCCAAATGAACCCTTGCTCTCATCAATCTTCATGCCCCTTGGAACTAGGGAACCCAACTTTGGTGCGCTCCTCATGTCAGTGTGCCCTAATCTCTTGGTATATTCATAATTGGGAAAGCCCCTTGGTGTGTTTGCATGGACAAGGTTCCCACTTGCCCAACTAGTGCAACACTTGGGTGTCAGAGCAACCACAAGTTTTGTCTCCTTGAAGACTTGGGCGAGGGTCTCCACACCCATCTAGTCGAAGACCTTACAAGAAGCATATTAAAATGCATTATAGTGCCACATAAGCTAGGAAACATGTGTCATTACATCACATAGACAAAATAAATGTATCAAGTAGTTGATGGTGTTATAGAGGCTAACCACATTCCTATATAATTATTTGCTTAATATAGAAGTGATAAACATCCACCACCTATCAAGGGGTAGGATGTCGTTATAATATGGGTCATGTGGCCACCCAACTCATCTTAACAATCATAAACTCTCATAAGTGCACCAACTACTTGTTCAAAGAATATACGTGTAATATAAAGGGTGTTGTCCAACTATTCTATGTTTTTTCCCTTTTCGTCGGAATCAGGGGACAAAAATCTTCATGAAATCACAATTTTTTGTTGTTTAAATTGCTTTTTTGAATTTAGAAATGGATTCAACTTGCTAAAAAAACCCTGGGCACTCGAATTATACAGAAATAACCACTCCAATCTGCACATTTAATAATTTCTCGCCAAATTTCAGGCAAATATCCCTGAAAAACAAAAACGTAGAACAATTAGACTATACAAATATAAAATAAAATTAATTTGATAGACCACTCAAAATAAATTAAATGTTATAATAATAAATAAATAAAATAATAGTGTTTAAAAATAAGTTCAATAAACACATATACCGTAAAAGAGAATTGAAATAACATTAAATTAAATTTATATTAATTCATATTTATATAAATATAGATAAAATAAAATTGTGGACATGCAAACATTTGTTCCAATTTTTTAATTTTAAAATAATGTTTGAATTTTTATAAATTTAATCCTTCTTGTAAAATTAAAATAAATCTATATTTATTTAATACACATATTGAATTAATTAATATTAATCCGAATTGTTGTTGAATCAATTAGGTTAACAATTTGTTGTTGAATACTAGTTGCTTTAGCACATTGTTTTTGAATTACTTTAAATTTTATTTATGAGAGTTAATTACTTGGTAAGTGGGGTAGTTTTTCACCTAAGTTTAAACATATTAATATAATATAATAA
>ML793955.1:230281-243356 GCA_009831015.1 Picea engelmannii
TAAAAGATAGTCGTTGAACCATAAAAGTAAGAGAGATCTAGCTACTAAAAATATATAGTAGCTAAACTAAACAAAGTAAAAATCCAACTCTTTAATAAAATAGTTACACTATGCACCAAAAGCAAGAAGGTAAATGGTTTGATACCTACACTAACTTGTACATATCACAAAGAAACATGTGCAATACATAAATTTTCCATGGACACATTGTAACTAGTAAAATTCAGTTGCAAGACTATTGTAGATTTTAACCTTGTACAATATTTACTGTAAACAGATTTTCAGTAGAAGAACAAAAAAGATACAATGACAAATACAAACATTACACAGATATTTTTCCCCTGGAAACCCAAACCGGGAAAACCAGCATATTCTATATTCATTCATAGTGATACATTGTTTACAATAAAATATACATATAGGAGCCACTGGCATCCAAAACCCTAACCCAGTGACTTGGATTAGTCAACAACCCTAATTCCTTAAACGAAAATAGAAAACCATCGACAAAAAACCAAGTGCCGAAAAATCGCCCAACAATGGACACAAAAATCGATCAAACATGAAAAACGAGGCAAAAATACGACACGTTTCCTAAGGAAAAAAAATTCTCAGGGGCGCTACCCCTAAACCCTCGCACGGGGGGATTTCGCCCCCCTGTACCCCCCAAGGGGGGGCCTAGCGGCCCCCCCTCAAACCCCCCTGCGTGCCCGGTGAACAACAGACAACACTACTCTTGCAAAGAATATAACACATACCCAACATTCTCCCACTTGTTGTTTTCTTTGCATACAGTGGGTTACAGGGTTACATAGTCAACAATCTAGGGAAGCAATGCCCATGGATCCTCTCCACTAAGAGAAATTCTCAGTGCTCACAGATTTTTTTAATGAATCTGCAACATTCTTCAAAGTGTCCACCTTCATCAACAACACTTTCTTTTCTTCAACCATGTCTCTCACAAAGTGATATTGAATATCAATATGCTTTGTCTTTCAATGAAAAGTGGGGTTCTTCACCAGAAAAGTTGCACTCTGACTGTCACAATCTATCCTTACAGCTTGATGTACCAACCCAATACCTGAACACAATCTTTGTAACCATACTGCTTCTTTACTTGCATGAGTGGTTGCCATGTATTTAGCTTCTATAGTTGAAAGTGCCACTATAGCCTGTCTTTTGCTCATCCAACTTATTTCTCCTCCAAACAGGTTAAATACATACCTACTTGTAGATCTCCTATGATCTAGATTTCCAACCTAGTCTGCATCCACAAAGCCATGTATATCCAACACTATGTCCAATCCTGATCTTCCTTGGTAGCACAATCCATAGCTAGCAGTGCCAGGAAAATACCTAAAAACCCTTTTTACTGTTGTCCAATGCTCCTTCTATGGTTTTCACATATACCTGCTCAAAACTCTCACTCCATGTGAAATTTCTAATCTAGTATAGACCAGTGCATACATCAAACTACCAACTGCACTCACATATGGAACACGAGACATGTCCTCCTCTTCCTGTGTCTTGGGGCACTGATCCGCAGATAACTTTACACCAACAGGGATAAGAACTTTGATCGGTTTACATTCCTGCATATTAAACTTTTGCAATATTGTCTTGACATATTTTCTTTGATTTAACCATAGTTTTCTCTTTTTCCGATCTCTTTTAATTTCCATGCCCAAAATGAAATTTGAAGCACCAAGATCCTTCATGTCAAATTTAGAGGATAACTAAGTTTTCACATCCTGAATAGTCTCCTTGTTGTCTGTTGTCAGAAACATGTCATCCACATACAAGACCAGATAAATCAAGCAATCACCAATTAATTTAAAATACACACAATGATCCTCTTTAAATTTTATACCACATCCTAGGTGATTGTTTTAAACCATACAGGGACTTTTTCATCTTGCATATCAACTCCTTATTTCCCTTCACAACAAATCCTTCTGGCTACTTCATATAGATTTCTTCTTCTAGATACCCATGTAGGAATGTTGTCTTCACATCCATATGTTCTACTTCAAAACCAAATGCAGCAAAAGCAAATAACATAAATCTTATAGAGGTTAACTTGGCAACATGAGAAAAAATCTTACCAAATCAATTCCCTCAACCTAGGAATAACCCTTTGCTACTAATCGAGATTTGTATTTCTCCACTTTTCCTTCTTCATTCGGCTTCTTTTTAAATACCCATTTGCTACCAATGGGATTTCTTCCATTCAGAAACTCCACTAGATCCCAAGCCTCATTCTTATCCAACGTTGTCATTTCTTTGTCCATGGCCTTTTTCCAGAGATTTCCATCCTCTGAATGCACTGCCTCCCTGATAGTTCTAGGATCATCATCAGTAATAGACAAAGAAAAATTTGAACAGAAATCAGATGGAGTATACCTTTCCGATAGCCTTCTTTATCGAACCGATCTCCTCAATATTGGAGTATGAGGATCTTCTTCTTTAGATTCATGTTCTTTTGTAGAGTCTGATTCATCATCCTTTAAATCAAACTCTATTTTCTCTGGTTCTTCCTTACTTGGTAGGACTTCCTGTTTAACAACATCCTTCTTTTCTCTAAATACCACATCTCGACTATACACTACCTTCTTAGTTTTTGGGTTCCAAAGCTTATAACTTTTGAGACCATCTTTATACCCAATAAAGATACACTTTTCAATCTTCATATCTAGCTTATTCATGTTTTCCTTTGGAACATGAACATATGAATCACATCCAAATACCTTGAGATGTGTGAGAGAAGGTTTCTTACCAGTCCATACCTCTTGTGGAGTCTTGTCATCCAGCGCTGATGAGGGTGATTTGTTGACCAGGTAACATGCAATACCCATTGCCTCTGCCCATAATTATTTCCCTAACCCGACACCACTGAGCATGCACCTTGTTTTTTCCATCAACATCATGTTCATTCTTTCTGCAACTCCATTCTATTGAGGTGTATATGGAGTATTCTTTTGCCTTGCTATACTACATTTCTTACAAAATTCTTCAAATTAATTCTCGCATAACTCTCCACCGTTATATGTCCTTAGCACCTTAATTCTTTTCTCTGTTTGATTCTCAACAAGAGCCTTAAACTCTTTAAACCTGTCAAAGACTTCAAATTTCTTCTTGAGGAAATATATCCAAGTATTCCTCGAGAAGTCATCTATAAATGAGACATAGAACACATATTTTCCCAATGATGGGACAGACATAGGTCCAAAAACATCACTGTGAACTAGTTGTAAAATTCTTTCTTCCCTCATTGCACCAGAGGAGAATCTTACTCGTTTCTGCTTCCCACATACACAATGTTCACATAAATCAAAATCCAGAAAGTAGTTAGACATACCTTCAACCATACCTTTACCGTGTAGTAGTCGAAGACTCCTTCTCTCCGATATGCCCCAGTATTTGATGCCACGACATAACATTTTCTCCAGAGACTGTAGGAGTTCTTTCTTCTTCAACTCCAATATCAAGAACAACGGAACTATTACACCAATCACTAATAGTGTTTCCTTCTAGCTTATACAGAATTCCAAACTGAACTCCCTTCAACAACATCATTGCTCCCTGAACCATCCTGCAAGTGTCCTTTTCAAATATTTTTTTTACCCCTGCATCGTCCATTTTTCTTACAAAAATCAAATTTTGGCCAATCCTGGGATGTGCAGAACACCAAGTAGTTTTCTAATCCTTCCATCTATGAGCCTCAACTTGAATTTTCCTTGACCTATGATTTTGGTTGTCGATTCATCACCTAGGAAAACATTACCTCCATCATACCTTTCATATTCACAGAACCACTCCCTGTGGGGAGTCATATGAAAGGATGCACCTGAGTCAACCAACCATGCCTCATGATTTGCATGTGTACTTGAAGAAGCCAAGTACACATCCCCTCCTTCTTCCTTGGAGGTATTTTCTTTTGTATAAGGATATTCTTCAAATCCCTTCTTTTTCTCAACTTTGGATCTACATTGCTTCTTGTAGTGCCCTTCTTTTCCACATCTCCAACATACCTTTACAAACTTTCCGAGAGATTTAGATCTACCCTTAGACTTAGATATCCTAGTTGAGAACTTAGATCTATTTCTTTCCTGGGAGCATCCTCTTGTAAATAATGTGTTTGTGCTCTATCCTTCCATGTTCTTCCATCTTATCTCCTCCAACAACAAGGATGAGACCACTTCATCAAACTTCAAGGAAGTTGTATTACTACCTATGGCCACAACCAAACTATCCCACGAGTCTGGTAAAGAACATAGTAAACTGATACACTTATCTTCATTTGAAATTTTCATCTCAGCAGATACTAATTGACTTACCAAAGTATTGAAGGTGTTCAGATGATCTACCATCAAGTCTCCATCTCTCATCCTCAGGTTATACAAATTCTTTCTAAGGAATAGTTTATTTACTAGGGGCTTATACTGATACAAATTCCCCAACTTATCCCATAAATCCTTGGTTGTAGCTTCCTCTGACACATTCAATAATATTGAATCTGAGATACACAGTCAGATTGTTCTCTTCGCCTTTTGATCCAACTTTTTCCAGTCATCCGTTAAATTTCCTATAGGTGCAGTACCTGGATCCACCACGATCCAATGATCTTTGTCCACCAACAAATCTTCCATCTTGAGCTTCCACAACTCAAAAATTTTCCCATTAAACTTCTCGATCTCTATTTTTGAATTGCTCGCCATTTATTTTCACCTGAAAAATCAATACCACATATCCCCCACTGTAATAAGGCTTATCACAGTCTCGAGCCAAACCCTTGACAACAAAGGCATCCCCTTGAAGCCAACGAAGCTCTGATACCAAAGGTAGATTTTAACCTTGTACAATATTTACTGCAAACATATTTTCAGTAGAAGAACATAAAAGATACAATGGAAAATACAAACATTACACAGAGATTTTTCCCGTGGAAACCCAAACTGAGAAAAACAACGTATTCTATATTCATTCATTGTGATACATTGTTTACAATACAATATACATATAGGAGCCAGCGGCATCCAAAACCCTAACCCAATGACTTGGATTAGTCAACAATCCTAATTCCTTAACCAAAAATAGAAAACCATTAGCACAAAACCATGTTTCAAAAAATCGCCCAACAATGAACATGAAAATTGAGGCAACATGAAAAACCAACCCAGAATCTCACAAACTTTTGTCTTGTCTAGCAGGCCCAATTAGGCATGCAAGTGTTGTTGTTTTTCTCATGCAAGTGACAAAACCAACACAATAGATTGGCGACCATACTGGGGATCAAACCCAAAATCTCTAATTCTACATTAGACATGTTCACATTATTAACTAGGCCTTATTTATTAATATTGGTCTTTATTATATGGAAAATATATTATTCTACCTACATGAGGGGTTAGGGAATTTAGGTCCCTAACATGCCCCCCACCCTTGAAAAAGAGCCTTGTCCTCAAGGATTGAGATGAGGAAATTGTTGCATAATAGTAGTTGGCTCCTAGGTGGCATCTTCTGGTGGAGTGTCCTTCCATTGAACTAAAACTTCCTTGATGGTGCGTTGAGGAAGATGACGCTCGTGTTGGGACAATATTTCATGTGGCAGTATGTTAAGAGGTGTTGTACCACCATTCAACAAGGGGTAAACACTGAACCCATTGATTTTGTCTATTTGATGCAAAACACATCAAATATGTTTCCAAACACTTGTTGACTGCTTCAGTTTGGCCATCAGTTTGGGGATGATAAGCATTGCTGAGATACAATTGGGTTCCTTGGAGATTGAATAATTATTACCATGAATTGTTGGTAAAAGTTGGATCACGGTCATAAACAATAGAATGAGGCATGCAATGGAGTTTGAAGATATTATCCAAAAACACTTGAGCCACTGTGGAGGTTGTGAATAGGTGTTGAAGAGCATAAAAATGAACATATTTGGAAATACAATACACGACCACCATGATGACTAACTTATTGCATGATTTAGGTAAGCCAACAATGAAATCCATATAAACATCCATCCAAATAGTATGTGGGAGCAGAAGCGGTTGGAGTGTCCTTGGAGTTTTGACAGTCTCACCTTTATTGCATTGACAAGTATCACATTCGGCCACAAACGTATGGATGTCCTATTTCATACCGTACCAAAAAAAAGAACGTTTGACCCATTCACAAGTTTTGGAAAAACTTGCATGCCCAATTGTAGGTGATGCATGAAACTCAGAGATCACCATGGATTTAGGGGTTGATTGTTTGCTTAAGTACATGAGACCTTTATAGTGAAGCTCTTCACTATGCCAAGAGTACCTTGGAGAAGCTTGAGGATCTTGTTGCAGTTTTTGGATTAGGCTAGAAAGTTTGGGGTCTTGCCACCATTCCTAGTGAACAACTTGAAGCTAGTCTACGACAATGAATGAGAGGGAAAAGAGGGACCCTTCTTCTTCATATTGTCGGGAAAGGGCATCAACCACCACATTTTATTTTTCCTTCTTGTAAATGATCTCATAATCATACCCAAACAGATTGATCACCCATTTTTGTTGCGTCGAGGATGAAATATGTTGTTCCAGAAAATACTTGAGGTTTTGATGATCCATTTTAATTTGGAATTGTTTCCCCAAGAGATAAGGGCGTCATAGATCCATTGCATGCAAAATAGGCAACTTTTCCTTTTCATAGATTGATTGGCCCAAATGTCGCTCCAACAACTTTTTGCTGGTGAAAGCCAACAATTGGCCTTCTTGCATGAGGACTTCCTCGATGCCCCTCCCTGATGCATCACATTCCAGAGCAAAGGTCTTGGTGAAGTCAAGTAGTTCCAAGACAGAAGTAGTGCGCATAGCGTATTTCAAGGCTTGGAAGGATTGGTCAGTTGTTGACATCCAACTGAAAGCATTCTTTTTAAGGAGAGCTATGAGGGGATCCACAATTTTTCCATAATTATGAACAAACTTGCGATAATATCCCATTAAACCTAGGAAACCATGCAAATTTTTAAGAGTTTTATGGAAAGGCCAATTCTGCATAGCTTCAATTTTCTTAGGATACACCCTTACACCATCCTTGCCAACAATATGACCCATTTACTCAACTTCAGAGGCGCCAAAATCACATTTAGACTGTTTGAGGAAGAGTTTTTGCTTGGAGAGGAGATGTAGAACTTCATCCACATGGGTGAGATGGGCTTGCCAAGTTTTACTATAGATGAGAATATCATCAAAGAAAACTAACACAAAATGACGGAGGGAAGAACAAAATATATGATTCATGAGTCTTTGGAAATTGGAGGGGGCATTACAGAGACCAAAGGGCATGACCAAGGAATCATAGTGACCCTCATGAGTGATAAATGTAGTCTTGGGAATGTCTTCCTTTTTCATACGTATCTAGTGGTATTCAGAACATAGGTAAAGTTTAGTAAAGTATTGGGCCCCACTAAATTCATCTAGAAGGTCATCAATGACAGGATTGAATTTATCCTTGATGGTAAGTTTGTTGATGGCACAAAAATTAGGACACACGTGCCACATGACTTACTTCTTGAGGACCATGACTAAAGGGGGAGTATATGGGATAGTACTGGGATGGATAACACCTGCTTCTAGCAACTCTTGGACAATTTTCTTAATTTCATTTTTCATAGAAAAGGGATGACAATAAGGGAAAACATTGGGAGGAGGATTGTCCGCTATTAAAGGAATGGAATGGTCATAGTCGTCATGGGAGGGAAGAAGGCACTGGGAGTTTGGAAAAAAACTTGGTGTTGGAAGGATAGATTGGAGGTCGGGGTGCATAGAGGGTGTCTCAACTGCTTCAATGGAATGGAGTTGGGAAATGATACCATAATGACCTTTTTTGAGTAACTTTTCCATGTGATGGGATCTGATGATCTCTTGAGAGCCTACGGTAATGTCTTGGAATTTATTTTGTTGGCCCTCCTATTGGAATTGCATGGTTAAATCCTTAAAGTCCATGGTGATGGGGTGTAAGATCATTTGCTTGGGGTAGTGCTTCCTCAGGTGAAACCACAACATCTTCATCAGAAACATCCTCTGAAATGGTGATAAAAAGTTTTTGTTCTTTACACTTGTTCCCTGGAATGTGTTTCTTATCACAATTATAACAAAGACCCTTGAGTTGACATTAATCCATTTTCGCGCATGTTAATTTTTGTACCTTGAGAGGAGTGGCTGGAGGGGCAGGAGTGGGGGTTTAGGGAGGGGAATAAAAGTGAGTTTTCTGCTCTAGGAAAGGATGACCTGTTGTGCCTCCTTGGCATGTTTAGTTTCTTCCAACCAAGTCTGGGGGTGAGCCATGAGGACCTAGGATCATATTTCATTCTTGAGTCCACTGATAAAGCATTCCCTGAAGAAGACATCTGTCATACCCTCAGTTCATAAAGACAAGTGCTCAAAGTCTTCCACTTTGCTAGATTGTTTCAACTTGGTCATACGATCTAAGTGGTGGGTGTCCATGTTAAAGAGTTCATACTACTCAACAACAAACTATGTCCAAGCAACATACCCTTAGCGTGGATTGTGATGCCATTGCCACCATTTCCATTGTTCTGGATCCAAATAGAGAACACCATAATAAAGCTTGGTCAACTCATCAGTAATGCCATGTAGGGAAACAAAATGTTCCATATGAGTGACCCAAGTAAGGGTGTTGACGAGATTACTATAATTTGTTTTCTCTTCTTCAAAGTTATACTTCGGTTTGAAGAATACAACAATGGAAAATGGCCCAAATTGTTAACCAAAAAAATTCTGTAGGAATTTCACAACCAGAATGAAGGAGGCAAGGTTGCTCGACAATAACACTCATTTGTTTCTTTTCCCCAGGGGTGAGGGTTTACATGGTTCCTATAGATAAGGTTTTTCCCTGTGCTATAGCTCTTTGATATACATGCAGGGTTGAACAATAGTACTTGGCCCAATACCTCTTGGCACCAACTAAGGACGCTCGATCGTACCCTTAGGCATACTACCCGATTACCCAGGTACTAGAGAGTATCTTTCTGATCGACTGATCTCGGTGTCACAATAACAGTCAGGTGACTAATCGATTGATATAGGGCTGGTTTAAGGATACCTAGAGGAAAGTGCTTTGATACCACTTGTTAGGTACCAGATCTATTATAATGAACAAAAAACACAAAATACTACATAAAATACCAACAAAACAACAAAATGTAGAGAACCACAATACCAAAAATGATACATTTATTGATAGAAAGCAATGTTCACTTGCCTCTTTGAGGGAGCAACCTCAAGCAGAGCAATGCTCTATTACAATAATTCTTAAGACAAAGATTTCTCATGCCTTCTACTCCTATTTATACTAAATCTATCTCCAAAAGAACAATATAGAGGGAGATCTTTCTAGAAGCAGAAGCTTCTATTAACTCTTCTTACATTAGAACTGTTCACATTATTAACTAGACCTTATTTATTAATATCGACCTTTATTACATGGAAAATATATTATTCTACCTAAGTGAGGGGTAGAGAGGTTAAGTCCCTAAAATATGAAAATATATTACCTAGCAAAATCCTAGATCCAAGCCACTTGGTAAGGCAAGAGCAAGAAACCAATCCAAAAAAAGAGAAGTAAAGGGTGAGGGGAAGCCTTTAGTATAAGAGGGATGATGAAGACAACGAGACTAGGCAGCCCAAGAGCTTGAAAATAAAAGTGGAAGAACTTGAGTCACAAATTGGGCACAATCACTACTCTTTTTGAGAATGAGATTGTAAACAAATTTGGGAACCTTAACAAAGATGAAAAGAAGACTATTTATAGTCCAGGGAATCACACAAGGGAGGTCTAGTGTATGACAAATAGTGGTTGAGCAAAAATCAAACTTCTCAATCACTTATTTGTTCAGTTGCTCGGGACATCCATGAGGATAAGATGAGAGGCATCGTGTCATTGAGTGTATGAAAAAAATAAGGTAGAGAAACAAGGAAGGACCACCAATGCGTGCAATCCATAACGACAAAAAGAGAGACATTGAATCTATGAAAACAACCATGAAATTCAGGACCGCCCCGCCCATATATTACAAGATAGTTGATGAGAAAAGAAGGAAGGACCACCCATATCTGCAATCAATCACTATAAGATGAAAGGAGAAAGAACGTGTCTACGTCCTTTCGTCCACATGGAGAAATCGATAAATTACAGGATGGGATGGAGACTGGAGGGTAGTTGGCGAGATTTTTAACCTGGATATTCCTTGGGTATCATGTTTTGCCACAGCCACGATGCGATAAGGATCAGGACGACAACAACATGGCCCTTGCAACTCTCGTTTCCATGACTCCATAGGTGTGAACGGTCTTAGTTTATTTATTGATCAGTGTCAGTTCTGTCCAGCAATGCCTCAGCGGTACTTTGGTTTATGCAGATATCGATTAGATCTGCAGCGTTTTTCCTTGACCTGGAATGTATGTTGTCAGAATTCGATTGTCTCATTCAGGGTCCGCTTAATTCCAAGTCAAGTCATTGCAGAATCAAATCAATTATTTCTGTCGCGTTGTGGCCTGTTAATCCCAAGTCAAGTAGTTGAAGATTCCACTCAATCATGTTTCCATTGGATTCCGTGGTTGATTTGGATTCAGGCAGAGGCTTAAGTACCTTTCAATGCCTGTTCACTGTGTTCAGTAACTCTGAAACTCCAGGTCCTGATTTTTGATGATCCAGCCTTTGACAGTTGTAAGAATTCGATGTCAGTTCCTTCGTAGACAATATTATTTGGGTTTGTAATGGAAGATTCACAAATTGGTCTCGTGAAACGGATTGTTCATGATGGAGATAATTTATCAGTAGAAAACACGGATCATGGAGTGAAAGATAAACACGAGACCACTCCAGTGAGCTTGAATATAGAAGATGGCCGTAAGGAGCTGGGTATTTTAGAAGATTTTGATAGCAAAATACCTCCATGGAGGGAGCAGATATCTTTCCGTGGGATTTTTGTGAGCTTCGTGATAGGAACCGTCTTCAGTATCATTGTTATGAATCTCAATCTCACCACTGGATTGGCTCCCACCATGAACGTTTCTGCTGGGCTGCTGGGCTTCGTATTCATGAAATCGTGGAGCAAACTCCTGATGAAGTTTGGATTACTGAAAGTTCCTTTCACGAGGCAAGAGAATACTGTAATCCAGACTTGTATTGTGGCGTGTTACAGCCTTGCATACGGTGGTATATATGCTTTACTATTGTTAATCACCAGCCAGTCTTCATTTTATTCAAGGACATAGACAGCAAATCAGTTTAGTCTCCATCATTATAGTCATTATAATGGTACTGTTATAAATTTCTTAATTTTGCTTATGTAGGAGGATTTGGATCCTATGTGTTGGGATTGAATAGAAAAACCTATGAGCGGGCAGGTGTGAACACTCCAGGTAATACGCCCGATACAGTAAAGGAACCCACTATTGCCTGGATGATTGGATTTCTGTTTCTAGTTACATTCGTGGGCATTATAGCACTGGTGCCTCTGCGAAAGGTAGGCTCCTGAGAAAATAATGGTTTTTAGCTATAATTGAATTATTACACTAGTTAATATGATATTAATTCCATCGAATTTTATTTCAGGTCCTTATCATTGACTACAAGCTGACTTATCCTAGTGGTACAGCAACGGCTGTGTTAATTAATGGTTTTCATACACCTCATACAGATAAAGTGGCAAGGTAAGATTCATCTCACCCTGTTCAGAGCATAGTAATTTAACACACAGCCTAGTCTGAGTGGGCCTAATGGTTAAGAACATGTGTTTCCTCTTACGAGGTCACATGTTCATATCCAGAGGGTCTCTTACATCAAATTTGGTGTGCTGGCTTGGAAAATAGATTATTATTATTATTATTAACAAAACGAATTGACCAATCTTATCAAAAACATCAAATAAAATAGATTGTAAATTAATTTTTCTTTCATCCAGAACCTTATCCTGTATGAATATTTTATTTATATATTTTTGGAAAATCTCACCTACAATTTTGGGAACTTCCCAGGATTTGGGATGCTACCAAATGCACTAGGCATAGCCGAGAGGACTTATAGAAGTCATGTAATTATATAAATAATTACATAATGTAGAGTTAAATTTTTTATATTGTTGTTAGAATTCTGGATTTAAACTGTAAATTGTGAGTGGAGTTTATGAAACATAATTATATAGTTAAATTTTTTATATTGTTGTTAGAATTTTGGATTTAAACTGTAAATTGTGAGTGGAGTTTATGAAACTTTCTAGGTCTCCAGTCGATACTTCACTTATCATCAAGGACTATCAAGAACACTCCACCTAATACTCTCAGTTTTAATAGTATCTTATGATAGGTGGAGTGTTCATTTAAACTTTGGAAGTTTCATAAACTCTACACAGTTTACATCCAAGGACTATCAGGGACACTCCACCTAATACTCTCAGTTTTAATAGTATCTTATGATAGGTGGAGTGTTCATTTAAACTTTGGAAGTTTCATAAACTCTACACAGTTTACATCCAGAAGTTTAACAACAATATAATGACTAATTGTGAAAACCTCCACATTATAAATTTTTTTATTTCAATGATCTTATCTTCAATGTTTTTTAAGTATTCTAAAATATTTTTGATATTGTTATTTATTTGTTTTTATAAAACTAATCAAATTTTTATTTTTCATAACTAAAATTTTTATCTGTTATTGTTAGGTGATAAGAACTTAGTATGAAATTATGTGCTTTTTTGTTGTGTAAGTAATTATTAAATTAATTTCAAGTTGATAAGATTTCATTTTCTTACCAAGATTAAATTGCTTTAATATTCCTTTTTTTACCAAATTCAAAATGATTAATAATTTTTTTTCTTTAATTTCATTTTTTATAATCTATTTAATTGAATAGATACTTACTCTCTTATATCTCTTAATACATTTCTTATGTTAAATTATAATTTTTACTTCTCTTTTTAATCTATTTAATTGAATAAATATCAACTCACTCATGTTTAACTAAATGAATACCAACTCACTCTATTCTATATTCTATTCACTTGATAAAGTAA
>ML793955.1:246850-301292 GCA_009831015.1 Picea engelmannii
TTTGCTCTTATCTACAGAAACATGGCCATTTTGGGAGTGGAAGGCTTGTCAACTCTTCCCAGCCATTGCTTACAGATTTGTTGCGGTGCATTTGTTTTTGCAGTGGTGGTTAATGTCATCAGAGACAAGGTGCCAGCTAGAATTTCTGCATATATTCCTCTACCGATGGCCATGGCCATTCCGTTTTATGTCGGATCCTATTTCGCAATTGACATGTGCGTGGGGAGTGCGATTGTGTTGATATGGCACAAGATCAACTTCAAAAAGGCAGATACATTTGCTCCTGCAATGGCATCCGGTCTCATCTGCGGGGAAGGCATTTGGATTGTTCCAGCTGCTTTCCTATCTCTAGCGAAAGTCCAGCCTCCAATCTGCATGAAATTTCTCTCTAACCAGATGAACCAGAAAGTGGACACATTTCTTCATATTTAGGTAGGTAGATGGTAGCAAGGTCCTTTCCATCATATAGTTTCACTTCAAAATCAAAATAGAGCCAATTAAAAAGCCAATGTCAAAATTCAAAATTTTAGTCATATCATCTTCACAGTATGGCCAGATGAACCAGAAAGTGGACACATTTCTTCATATTTAGGTAGGTAGATGGTAGCAAGGTCCTTTCCATCATATAGTTTCACTTCAAAATCAAAATAGAGCCAATTAAAAAGCCAATGTCAAAATTCAAAATTTTAGTCATATCATCTTCACAGTATGGCCAGATGAACCAGAAAGTGGACACATTTCTTCATATTTAGGTAGGTAGATGGTAGCAAGGTCCTTTCCATCATATAGTTTCACTTCAAAATCAAAATAGAGCCAATTAAAAAGCCAATGTCAAAATTCAAAATTTTAGTCATATCATCTTCACAGTATGGCTGCAACATTACTCCTGTGCTTAATGTAACTCTGTGGACGCTTAGAATGGAGGCTTAGCACTTCCTGTGAATTTTTAAGGGCTCCTATCTATGTGGGATAGTGTTTACTACTTTCTAATATGGATAAATATGTGTTTCTCTCACAAAAGAGCATGTCATAAATAGTTATCTTTATTATGAAACTTTGATGTCATAGGTTCCTTTCACAAAATCTTGCAAAACATATGAAATCTACCCATAATTTATTTGGCAAGTTTATCTCACATTAAAATTCACCCATATCAAAATTTTATTTTTATTATATTACAATTATATTTTTTATTATATAAAGTTACCCAAATGGTCAAGCATCACACATAAATTTTACCCATAATTTATTTGGCAAGTTTATCTCACATCAAAATTCACCATATCAAAATTATTATTTTTATTACATTAAAATTCACCATATCAAAATTATTATTTTTATTACATTAAAATTCATCCATATTAAAATTATTATTTTTATTATATAAGATTATTCAAAATGTCAAGAGTCATTCATCATTTATAGTAAAATTATTATTTTTATTGTATATGATGTGACAATATATTTATCTTGAATTCACCATTTAACATGTAAAAACATGTGTTTTTCCTTTGAAAGTTATAGGTTTAAATCTAAAGGGGATAGGGTATGTACTAGTAAAATGGATGGGAAGAGGGCGTCTCTTGTCCCACAAACAAGGGGGGTCTCATAGTATTATTGTTAGTCAAATAAGGTTAAACACTTGGGTTTATGAATAAATCAGGTTATAGTGTGTTGTATGTGGCATGTGTTTTATAAATATAATATATTTATATAGGTAAAACACTTTAAGGTAACTATTTTTACAAACAAATCAAAGATAAGTGCATGAGTGTATTATATTTATAAAGAGGGAAATAGTTCATGACTCTAGTCAATTGAGCCACTTGAGTCCATATATTAATGCAAAAAAGAACAATAGTTCAAAGAGGAATTTTTCACAATCAATCATGAACAAATGATCCTCCATGCTCTTTAAATAGAGATCATGGACCAATTAGGTGTTAATTTATGGAACTAATGCTATTAGTATCAAGGAGAAGATGAATTGTAGGATCACTTTATTCTAAGAACATAAACATCATCAGATTATAAAATTACAAAACACACACTAAAGAAACACATTGGACCAACTTGAACTTAACTAACTCCTAAGTCTCTATATACCTTAGCTTCACCCTTAAGAACAACTTGGGATAGGATTGAAGGATTTACAAAGGTGACACAATAGGAGAAGGAAAAAAGGCATTAGAATTGATTACTCCTTAATAACAACTTCTTGAACTCCTAACATAGATCAAAGCTTGGAAAAATTCACTTTTGTAAGAGTTTTTATGAAAAAGTACAGCTTGATCCTCTGTATGGAAATAGAGCACTTTGAAAATGTGATCTTGAAGAAGCTCTCTAATGAAAGTGCATGTTCAATTCAATGTGTTTGGTACACTAATGTTGAACTAGATCTTTATTGAGCTAAATGGCACTCCAATAATCACACCAAAGTGTCAATTGTTGTCGTTGGAACCCAAACTATCAAAGGATATGTCAAAGTCAAAGGGATTATTGACTTGTACTATCTATGACTCAATGCTCTTCTTTTATTGAAGAAATAGAAAGGGTGCATTGCTTCTTACAAGCACGACCCACTTGTATTTGTCACCCTAGGCCTTAGAGAGGACCTACTAATGTTTGTTTGTCGAAATCATGAGATTTGCTTGAAAAATGTTGATCTAGATTATTTTCGGCACGAAATGAGAGCGGAGATTTAATAAAGAAATGCACAAAGATATTGCAGATATTCAATAATATAACAGAAATGTATCAGAGATGCAACCATAAATACAGATATACAGTAATACACGATTTTTATTAATCAAATAAATGTACAGAGACTGTAAAAATACAGAGTGAAAGACTCGCTAGAATGGTGGCAACTTATCTCTGAGAAGAGATGTGACGGCTACTCGCATTCGCAAGAAGATGATTACAATGAAAGGCCTTTTTACAATAAACATGAATGCCAAAAACCCTAGACATCCAAAAACCTAACCCTTGGAGATGAAGCGCCAAAAGTCATGTGGGCCCCGTTTGGGTAAGTTAGTACAACAACTTCCCAGGGTCGTAACTTTTGCATATGATCTCCGTTTTAGACGTACAATAGCTTGTTGGAAAGGTATCGTCGAGGAGATTCATTTTGGGGGATCAATCATGCCTTTGGCTATCATTTAGATCCTCGATCTCGAAAAACCTTCACTTAGGCCCTAAAAATGGCCCCAGAAGTTAAAACCTGCTAAAAATAGTAAATTGCCAAAATTGCCAGAAAGGTGTTTTGAGCCAGTTGGAAAAGGTGGGTGGCCACCGATATCCACCTGGATCAAATGTTGACGCTAGTGGTAGCATCAAACAAGTATTTACACATAGGTCTATGTGTCTAGATCTGTGGAAATCATCGAAATCCATTTACCTTGGTAGCATTACTTCAATTAAAGGAATTATTAAAATAAAGTGTTTTTATTAATATATTATGTAATTAGTTAATTTAGTTATTTGTGGAAATGCTAAAAGTAATTAGCATGTTTCTAAATCTCAAGTGAAGTGAGAAGTAATCTCAACATGCAATCATTTTGGAGATTATAAATAGATTATAACTCACGATTATAAAATCAAGGCTAGGGTGAAGGAGGAAAACACTTGAAAATTGACACTTGAGATTCTTGAGAGTAGAAGATTTACTTTTGAGAGGATTGGATCACGAAGGACTGTGATTCAAGATATTGGACAGGTGAAAAAGGACTTCCATCTAGAGATCAGGTCAAGGAGAAGAGAGAATAGAGGCAGTGCAGGTGGGTTTCAGTCAGAGGAAGCCACGATAAGAGTGTCATGTTTTACGAAGCTTTCTATACAATCCTTTTGTACATGTACATGGGTGTAAGTGGAGACAGTCACGTAGATACGCAAGTTTGTTGAAGCAAAGTCATGTACACCTCCAAAAGCTTGTAGTTCTTGGATGTACAACAGACCAAACCTAGCCATGTTTGTCTGCAATTGTATTTCTCTCAGTGGGACATTATCCCTATTATGGGAGCCTTGATTTTAGCATAATAAAATCATTCTCAGCATTGGTTTTCCCACTGAGTTTTTTCCAGGGGTATCTACCCAAAAATATTGGTGTTTATGTGTGCATGATTTGTTTTTCTTGTTTATGCTTCCATTGCATATCAATTTGATTAATCAGTTGTGATTTAATTCAATAAATGATTTTATTTGGAATTAACTGATGGGTGTTGAGTAGGAGAAATTTCAACATGGTATTAGAGCACATGCTCTGAGGTGAATCCAAATCTTAGATCCATAACTAGCAGGAAAAAATCGAAGGATGGATTTCTGGGAAACAATCATACAAAGGTAAGACTTGTTTTTGCAAGTGTACAGAGGTGTATGCGGGTCATATAAAGCACATTCACATACATACATAGGAGGATTTGAGCACAAATGCATATACACGAGTTTCAATGATTAGAGCCGCATACATACGAGATATCTAGTGGTGATAGTTGTGTACAAGTCCGTACATGGGAAATTTTCAGCAACATGTTATTTCTAGGGCATGTTATCAATTCTTAGGGATGACAACAACACCATTAAGAGTTAAAGATAGATTGGACGAAGCATCAAACTTCCTCTCTTGGAAAATAATAGTAACTTTGGTGTTTAAAGAGTATGAACTTTGGGAGTTAGTGGACAAAGTTGTTACTCCACTAACATATCCAACAACTTTGGAGGCTCACAACAAGAAGGAGATCAAAGCACAGAGGGTCATCTTGGATTCAGTGAAGAATCATCTAATCCCTCACTTATCCAAGAAGAAGAAGACCAAACATATGTTTGATGCCTTCGTAGGATTATTCCAAAGCACAAACATGAATAGGAAGATGGTATTAAGGAATAAACTCAGATCAATGTAGATGTCTAGATCTGGAAATGTTATTGTAGATTTTAACCTTGTACAATTATTTACTACAAACAAACTTTCAATAAAAGAAAAAAAAAGATACAATGGAAAATACACACATTACATAGATATTTTTCCCCTGGAAACCAACATCTTCTATATTCATCTCACATACATTGTTTACAATATAATATACATATAGGATCCAACAACATCCAAAACCCTAATGCAATGACCTGGATTGGTCAACAACCCTAATTCCTTAACTGGAAATGAAAAACCATCTACGAAAAAACTATGTGTTGAAAAACTGCCTAGAAACGAACACAAAAATTGGTAAAAAAAAAAAATCGAGGGCACTTCCCTCAAACCCCCATGCAGGGGGGCTTCTACCCCCCTGTAACCCTCCGGGAAGGGGGCGCTATGCCCCGCTATTACCCCCCTGTGCGCTCAACACAACATAGACACTAGTTATAGTCGTGCAAATAATATACCACATACCCAACATTCTCCCACTTGTTGGTTTCTTTGTATACAGGGGGTTATAGGGTCACATAGTCAACAATCCAAGGAAACAATACCCATAGATACTCTACACCAAGAGAAATTCTCAGTGCTCATATATTTTGTTAATGAATCTGCAACATTCTTCAAAGTGTCCACCTTCATCAACAACACCTTCTTTTCTTCAACAATGTATCTCAGGAAGTGATATTGAACATCAATATGCTTTGTCTTTGAATGATAAGCATGGTTTTTCGCCAGAAAAAGTTCTCTGACTGTCACAATCTATCCTTACAACTTGTTGTTGAAGAACACACTGCCCACACTAAGAGGGGGGGGTGAATTAGTGTGTGGACTATTCTAACTTTTTCTTCTTTCAAGTTACCAGTTAAAACATAATTGAACGGATTAATAACAATCAAATCATAATCACAATGGAAACAGAGACACCAGATGTTTGTATAAGCTTTTGTATAATTGATATGAACATAGTAATATGAATATATGTGAAAGAGGATTTTATTTTAGCACCAACTAATTGTTTCAGCACCAACTGAAGTAAGAAGCACCAACCCCTTGAAGAGCACCAACTCTCAGCCAAGACCCAGCTTGTTGATAGAAACCAGTCTATCCAACTAGAGTTTATTCAAATCCAGTAGTAGTGATCCATTATAGAATCAACTCTATATTATGATTAGAGGTATACCATAAAAGACTCATCACCGCATTTCATCTTCTTTCTGTAATTCACATTTTCTTTCCTCTGATATCTTCTTGGAATCTGCTTCAACTTTTTATCTTCTATTCTGAAGTACATAGACTCCCCTCTTCTCAACACTCTTCCTTGATTATATACTCTTCAAATGGTGTGAGTGTGACACAACTGTGTCCCTTCGTTGGGACCATTATGCATCTTCGATTAATCAATCTTAATTATTGTTTATTCATTTTACCATGAAGGTATTTCATGAATTGATCACAGTCATGGATCAATTTAATCCTTTATAATCGATCCCTAATATTTGTTATATTCACAGAGACCAAATTCTATGGAGGCGCTTCCTTCAAGCCATTTCATATGACCGAGCATTATAGAACCACAGGCTTATCGAATATAGTGACGTATAATAGTTTCCTTTTAAAAAATCTTATATCATATGACCATCAACGATAACTAGATGCTAAGTCAAACAAGTGCTTGAGTGCTTTATTAAATCAATGGTTACTATTCAATATTCTAATGGGATGAACGACTGACGAAATTTCAGCACTTTGACCTTCGGGTCTTCGTGACTTCCAATATTTCAAAACTCCTAATTACGATATCACCGAAACAATCGGATGGTTCATGTTTATTTCGTGGAGACAGATCAATGGTTAGGTTTAAACCTTACACTCATCCTTCCACTGCTAAATCCGACGGCTGTGACTTAATCATGCGTTGAGATGGATGCCCACCATTTACTCTGGGTCTCTGGACTTTGGAGATATCAAATCTCAAACTCCTTCTTTCCTCTGTACATTATTCTTCCGGAGATGACAAACAGCTGACGCGTGTCCCTCTTTTGATCAATGGTCGATATCCTTTTACGTCTCCAGGCTTCAGAATCCTCAGGCTTCAACTTTCGCTTGTAGTATGATCAACAGTTGAGAGTTCTCCCAAAGTGATATTTCCGATCGGACGACTGATGTCCATTTCAGGATTTCGACGTTCGGGACTTCGGAAGTTTCGAATAAACATTGCTACATTTTCCTCCAGAGTGATCACCTACTGTGTGAGTCATCAACAATGGAGATCGCTTGTTGTCAGTTAACGTTTCCACTTATACTATCCTTCCACTACAGTAGATCGACGATCAAGAATGCTCCCAAAGTGATCTTTTAGATCAGACGTCTCGTGTCCACTTTAGGTCTCCGACATTCGGGACTTCGGTACATTGGGCGAGTGCAGTGGTAAAAAATCTTGAAGAAAAACTCCCGGAGTGACTTTCATGTACCTGAAATGCCGAATCAACTTGACACTTGTCAGTGTCTGATTGCACTACATGTCATTGCTGACGTGGATCCTCATGTGTCACATGCTCTTCTCCTCGATCTAATGACTATCCAAACTCCCGGTGTTTCTTAGATCGATGGCTGAGAGCAACTTCGGATATTCGTCCTTCAGGACTTCATAACTTTTGACATTTGAAACTCCCGAAGCAATTCTCCTGGAGTGACGTAACTTGCTTACGTCACTTGTTGACATGGCACAAGCCAATTTCTTCTTGATACTTGTCATATTCTGATTATTCCATGTGTACTTGCTGACGTGGTCTTCCACGCGTCCTTGCTGACAAGGTTTGTTGACATGGATCTCCCACACGTCCTTGCTGGCGAGGTATACTCATCGACGGTCCTAATCCAATGATCCTCGTGTGTCCTGCAAATCCAATGATCCTTATTCACTTTGGATTTCCAGGCTCCAGGTATTTCAAATATCAAACTGAAGGAACGTAAGTTCCTCACATATTTAGACCCATAGTGAAGGATGTTCGTTCAATCAGGATCTATGATCGATGACTCAATCTGTCCTGCAATGCATCTCTTGTAGCTTTATCCTGTCCTTCCACTTTAACACGATCCGACGACTGACGGGTATCGGATTTAATCCGACCGATGATGGTACCTTTTGGCCCCACTTATCCTATCCTTCCACATTGAGATGATCTGATGGCTATGGAGATTCTCGAAGCATATCAACGGTCGACGATGATTGCGGAGCTACAAATTGCAAGTGATTTAATTTTCCTTTCAATCTCTGCAATCTATCCTTGCCGTAGATTTTGTGATTGCGCATCTGACAGTCACGATTTAATTTGACTTAAACTGGTCCTTAGTTGGATCAACCACAGTCGTAGATCATTGAAGTTGTGTGATCTGACGATCTAGATGGATTGTGGGATTGTAACTAGCGAGTGGTTTAATTCTTCTTTCGCTCCCCGCAATTCATTCATGTCGTTGATGGCTTGTAGATACGACGATCACAATCTTCCAGTAGTCCTCAAGATCGGACGACTGCTGAGGCTTCTAACTCTGATCGGACGGTTGCTGAGATTACACTTTTCCTTCTAAGTTTTGATCTTTGTGTTTTCTAACCCTCCTGAGATTTTATCATAGGAACATTGTTGATCCTGTCGTGATCAACAATAATCACAAATTTCTGCTGCTACCCGATATACTGTTCAATGCACTCTTCCTTCTGATCTTTGATATTCGATACTATTCGCCTCTCCTGTTCGCTCCTCCTCTTGAGCTTGCACTATTGATCTCAACACACTGTATGACATCTTCTGCTTAACTAATATACTTGTTGACATCAATGACAATTTCATCTGTGGCAATTCATCATTAACAATAGATCATCACATCGATTGTTGACATCAATGAAAATATATCCATTAATCTCCCCCTTTGTCATTGATGGCAACACACTAACTTCATATACAAAACTCCCCCTGTGATGATGCTTTCTTATTATGAAGTTTTCCTTTTATGAAGTTTTTCTCCCCCTTTGACATCAATGGCAAAGGGTTTCTTCTCCTATGATATGTCTGTATAAGTACTTCTATGACCACTGGTAAATCCTCCTACATACATGTTCTTCCTGTCATAGTTGAATGACTCCCCCTGTCAATATGCTCTTTCTCTGCTTCTGTCTACTCTCCCCCTTTGTTTCTGAAAAGGTATCTCTTCCTGACAAGGTTTCATCCCCTGTTGATTTACTAACTTCTTATCTCAGTTGATTGGGATATTTATGTTTCAAATGAGTGGTCTTCTTGATACAAATTTTGTAGTGATCGAGTCTTCTCAAGACTTAATTTAATTACTTTCTTATTTAATACTTCCCCTAAATTTTTACTGACTATTTTCCCCCTTTGTTTCTAAAAAGGGTAGCTTTTTCTGCCAGGGTTTCTCCTCTTGTTATTTCTGTAGGATGTCATGTACCTCATTTTGTTCATCAGAACGTTGTTGTTGTGGGTACTGTTGTCTTACTAAACACAATGAAATTTTATTTCATATATTTCAAACAACCCTTGAATCTATCCATTGATTCTCATCAAGCCTTTTGATGTAACCCTTACTTCCAAAGACCTTGAAGTATTTTACCGAATGAGTTCTTCAAAAGAGGGTTCACAGGGAGTTTTACTACTATTAATCCTGAGATGACCTCTGTTCAATATGAGTACAGAGATGTGCTTATAGCTTCCCACCAATATTAATACTAATTGATGGAATATCCATCAGATAATTTGCTTCATTGAGCATAGTCTTTGCAGCTTTCTAGACAGAGATTTTTTTTTTTTTTTTTAATTTCTCTCTTAGAAGGAGTTTCAGTGTACCATTAAAATAGGATTGAAATATTTTCGAGATAATAATCACTCAATTATTTTTGTTGTTCTACCATTAGAGATTCATCATCAACACCATTATTATGTGTACCAGAAGCTTCTTTATCCTTGTTTTGAGAATATTCCTTATTAGAAGTTTTATCCTCCAAACTTCTATTATTAACTTCATCAATTTCAGGAGAAATGTTTTCCTCATCTTTCTTATTTGATACTTGGGATTTTATTTTCCATGTCTTCTTATTTACTCTTGTTGTCATATTGTGTGAAGCATTTCTTATTGACTGTCTTCTTGAGTTCCAACAGTGATGGGATTTTTTACCATATCTACCACAACTGTAGCATCTCATAGTGTAGCAATGTGTAGAAATATGTCCAACATGATTGCAGTTCCAACATCTTATATTTTTGTTGAACCTACCAACCTTTTTTCTTCCATGATGCCTACAATCCAAGGCTTTATGACCATATACATTACAATAAAAACAATAATTGTTAAAGACACTCTCATACCTTCCTTGATTCATCCATGAAGGTGTCTCTCTTCTGAACTTGCTTTGAGGTATATGAGTATCTTCTAGATGTATTCCATGCTCTGATCTTCTAAATTTTGTAGTGTTTCTTTTATTTCTTGAACGTGAAGAACCTAAGTCATACTTGCTTTCACTTTTTGCAAATGAAGGAGCTGTGTCAAACCTGTCTTCATCTTTTACAAATGAAGGACCTGCATCAGATTTCTTAGGGGTACTAATCTTTTCTTTATTGTATCCAAGGCCAGATTTGTCATTTGGTGATCTTTGACTATCCAAGATCTCATCCAGGGTCATGGATCTATTCAAGAACTTGTTTTGGGTGTTTGACTTCTCAACCTTCTTTCTAAGATTCACAACTTTTGCTTCCAGCTCATGACAAGATTCTTCCTTTTTGTCCAATTGGTTCCTTACTACCTCTTCTCTCCTTTTGGCTTCTTCAAGTTGGGTTTTAAGATTGACATAGATTTCCTTTAGTTCATTTAGATCTACAAGGTTTTTTCTTGAGACATCATCTTCCTTCTTTTCTTCTTTTGCTTGACTGATTTCATTTTTCAGTGTCTTGATTTTCTCTTCCTTTTCTTTTGTTAGATCAACAACTTTTGTTTTCAATTTTTTGATCTCTTCGTCTTTGTTTTCTAACTGAATCTTTTGCTCAGATATGATTTCCTTTTTGTCTTTGAACTTTTCTTTTATTTCTAGGATATGCTTCTGATTTCTAAGATCATCATCTTCCTTCTCCTTTTCTTTTACTTGACTAATTTCTTTGTTCAGCTTCTCAATCTCCTCTTCTTTCTCTTCTAACTGACTGTCCTGCTCATATATTATCTTTTCACTGTCCTTGAGAATTTTCTTTATTTTCAAGACATGTTTTGACTCTTTTCAAGAAATTCTTGAGTGTAATCATGAAGATAGCTACAGTCTGATTCATTATGATTCATTATGGTGATAGAGGTATTTAGAGAGACTCCAATCAACCTTTTGTTTGGCCTTTGATAGTTCTTCTTCTTCTTCTTCCATGGGATTATCGATAAATTCTAATAGAAAATTCCGTTATTGTATCTGAGTCTTATTCTTACTTGCAGAGGAGGATTCAATATCACTGCTATTGCAGTCGAAATATTGTAGAGATTCCTTACTTTTATTGATGGCTTAGTCTTCATCTTCATCCTTGATAGGAATGTCTTATGTATCTTGATTTTTTATTTGATACATCTTTTCTAATTTTAGCCATAAGTCCTTGGCGGATTTGCATAGTCCTATGCATGCCTTGACTGTATCTGATAATCCATTAAGAAGAATATTCAATGCAACTTCATTATTCTTCCTTGCTCTTGTTTGGACTGTAATTTTGGATAGATTATTTGATGTAGTTAAGTCCTAGGGCTTGCTTACTATTGAATTCCAAACCTCAGATCCTTTTGACTTCAAAAACTGTTTAATATTTTCTCTCCATGAGGAATAATCTGTTCTATCGAATAAAGGAGATTCAATTTCGGAGAGAGCCATGTGTACACCCATTTCTTCATAATCTATCTTCTAGTGTTTAAACTGTGTTTGAAGGAACCTTCCCTCTGATACCAATTGAAGAACACACCGCCCACACTAAGAGGGGGGGGGGTGAATTAGTGTGTGGACTATTTTAAATTTTTATTCTTTCAAGTTACTAGTTAAAACATAATTGAATAAATTAATAGCAATCAAATCATAATCACAATGGACACAGAGACACTAGATGTTTGTATAAGCTTTTGTATAATTGATATGAAAATAGTAATATGAATATATGTGAAAGAGGATTTTATTTCAGCACCAACTAATTGTTTCATCACCAACTGAAGTAAGGAGCACCAACCCCTCAGAGAGCACCAACTCTCATCCAAGACCCAGCTTGGTGCAAGACCCAACTTGCTGCAAGACCCAGCTTGCTGCAAGACCCAGCTTGCTGCAAGACCCAGCTTGCTGATAAAACCCAGTCTATCCAACTAGAGTTTATTCAACTCCAGTAATAGTGATCCATTATAGAATCAACTCTATATTATGATCAAAGGTATACCATAAAAGACTCATCACTTCATTTTGTCTTCTTTCTGTAATTCACATTTTCTTTCCTCTGTTATCTTCTTGGAATCTGCTTCAACTTTTTATCTTCTATTCTGAAGTACAGAGACTCCCCTCTTATCAACACTCTTCCTTGATTATATACTCTTTAAACGGTGTGAGTGTAACACAACTGTGTCCCTTCGTTTGTACCATCGTGCATCTTCGATTAATCAATCTTAATTACTATTTATTCATTTTACCGTGAAGGTATTTCATAAATTGATCACAGTCATGGATCAATTTAATCCTTTATACTCGATCCCTAATCTCTATTATAGTCACAAAGACCAAATTCTACGAAGGTGCTTCCTTCAAGCCATTTCATATGACTGAGCATTACAGAACCACGAGCTTACTAGATATAGCAACGTATAACAGTTTCCTTTTAAAAACTCTTATATCATATGAACATCGATGATAACCATATGCTAAGTCAAATGAGTGATTGAGCACTTTATTAAATCAATGGTTACTATTCGATCTTTTGATGGGATGAAAGGATGATGGAATTTCGACACTTTGACCTTCGGGTCTTCGTGACTTCCAACATTTCAAAACTCCTGATTATGATATCACCGAAACAATCATACGGTTCATGTTTATTTCATGGAGACATATCAATGGTCAGGTTTAAACCTTACACTCATCCTTCCATTACTAAATCTGACAGATATGAATTAATCATGCATTGAGATGGATGGCCACCATTTACTCTGGGTCTCTGGATTCCGGAGATATCAAATCTCAAACTCCTTCTTTCCTCTGTATGTTATTCTTCCGGAGCTGACAAACGGATGGCGTGTGCCCCTCTTTTGATCAACGATCGAGATTCTTTTGCATCTCCGAGCTTCAGAATCCTCAGGCTTCAACTTTCGATTGTATTATGATCAACAGTTGAGAGTACTCCCAAAGCGATCTTTCCGATCAGACGACTGATATCCGTTTCGGGATTTCGACGTCCGGGACATCGAAAGTTGCAAATAAACGTTGCTCCATTTTCCTTCGGAGTGATCACCTGTTGTGTGAGTCGTCAATGATGGAGACCTCTTGTTGTCGGTTAACATTTCCACTTACACTATCCTTCCACTATAGTAGATCGACGATCAAGAATGCTCCCGAAGTGATATTTCAGATCGGACGTCTTGTGTCCACTTTGGGTCTCCAACATTTGGGACTTTGGGACATTGGGCGAGTGCAGTGGTAAAAATTCCTTAAGAAAAACTTTCGGAGTGACTTTCATGTACCTGAAATGCTGAATCAACTTGACACTTGTCAGTGTCTAATTGCGCCACGTGTCATTGTTGACGTAGTCTTGTTGATGTGGATCCTCATGTGGCACATGCTCTTCTCCTGGATCTAACAGCTATCCAAAATCCTGATGTTTCTTAGATCGATGACTGAGAGAAAATTTGGATATACGTCCTTCGAGACTTCGTAACTTTTGACATTTGAAACTCTCGAAGCAATTCTCTCGGAGTGACGTAACTCACTTACGTCACTTGTTGACATGGAATGAGCCAATTTCCTCTTGATACTTGTCATCTTCTAATTATGCCATGTGTACTTGCTGATGTGGTCTTCCACGCGTCCTTGATTACGAGGTTTGCTGACATGGATCTCCCACAATTCCTTGCTGATGAGGTCTACTGACCGACAGTCCTAATCCAATGACACTCGTGTGTCCTGCAAATCCAACGATCCTTATTTTCTTCGGATTTTCGGGCTTCGAGTATTTCAAATCTCAAACTGACGAAGTGTAAGTTCCTCACATCTTTAGACCCATAGTGAAGGATTTTTGTTCGATCAGGATCTAGGATCGATGACTCAATCTGTCCTGTAATGTATCTATTGCAGCTTTATCCTGTCCTTCCACTTTAACACGATCCGACGACTGACGGGTATCGGATTTAATCCGATGGGAAATGGTACCTTTTGGCCCCACATATCCTATCCTTCCACATTGAGATGATCTGACGGCTGTGGATATTCTCGAAGTAGATCAACGATTGACGATGATTTCAAGCTACAACTTGTGAGTGATTTAATTTTCCTTTAAATCTCCACAATGTATCCTTGCCGTATATTTTGTGATTGTGCATCCGACGGTCACGATTTAATCTAACTTAAAATGTTCATTAGTTGGATCAACCACAGTTGTAGATCGTTGAAGCTGTGTGATATGACGATCTAGACGGATTGCGAAATTGTAACTAGCAAGTGGTTTAATTCTGCTTTCGATCCCCACAATTCATTCCTGTCGTTGATGGCTTGTACACAAGCTGCACTGCGACATGGCACGTACACACGTGGGCTGAAGGATATTAGGTCATGTACAGATGGAGAGATTCATGGAAGCTTGAGTAAGAGTTGGTGCCAGGTTCCTGAAGTCTAAAGAAAGTTCCAGATCAACATTCTACAGGTTCATATCTACCACAAAGGCTCTAGTATGGGTACATATTGTATTGATGTTTATACTTGCTCATGGTATGGTGAATTTTTAAGGTATTCTTTGTACGGTTGTATTGATTTATAAATATGGTAGCTGGTTGGTTGAGTAGTTCAAATATGTTGTCGTTGAGGAATATCCATTATTTGTGATGGTGTATGGTTGAGGAGCATGCATAGGTTGTTGGATGACATAGATATGCTTGTGATTGTTTATGGTACAGATTGGGTAGTGAAAGGAAGAATGCAATGAAAGATCAGAAGTGGATGTGATAAAGGCAAAAAGGGTATGAAGTGCCAGAAGGTTGAAGTTTCAGAAACCCTAGTTTCTGAAGGTGTACGCAAGCTGACAGTGGGACACGATCCATACATATGCATGTTGTAGTATAGGAAGGTCGAGTACATACACAAGATGTAATATAGATAGGTCATGTACCTGTTGACATATTGGTATCTATTTACAAGCCAGGTCTTGTACTTGAGGATTGATTCCTCTTCTTAGTTGGTGCTGGGATTTGTAGGTTGAGTCTTGCATTGAGTGTTGGTGCTCTTGTAGAGTTGTTTCTCTATTCAGTTGATGCTAATAAAACCAAGGATTGTATTCAATAATACAAAAGAAACTTATACATATATCTTGTGTGCCTTGTGTTCTTTATGGTGATGGCTTATTGATGATGTTTTCTTCTGACATATGATTACAATATAAATGAAAGTAATGAATATTGAGTAAGTGTTGATTGCTAACAAATTTGTTTTGTAAAGAAGTTGTGAAAATACCCCTACATTGATTCCCCCCAACCCCCTCTCAGTGTGGTCGGTGCGTCCAACAATTGGTATCAGAGCGGGCCTTCACTATAAGCATTAAAAAGCTTGGAGGAGATCCATGGACAAACAAATGGATGATGAAGTTCCAATCTTTGATGAGGCAGATTATTCAGCATGGAGAATATAAATGAAAGGGTATCTGAAAGAAAAAGGAGCAGGTCTTTGGAAAGCAATTATTGGTGGATCAAGAATAAGTCAAAGTTTGCAGCTCAAAAGGAATAAAAGAAGAATGATGCATTAGCTCTCAAAACAATTTTCAATGGACTCTCATGTTCTGTCAAAGAAATTATGGGACAATGTACTTCTGCCAAGGATCTATGGTTGAAGCTAGAGAAGGTATATCAAGAAAAAGAAGACAATTCCATCAAGGAGAATAAAGGTAAAGACTCTCCAAAAACTTATGATTATAATACTCCTAGTGAAGTTGAATGTTCTCTTACAAATGAAGAAGAAGATATAGTAGAAGTTTGTATAGATGATGAAGAAGAAGATTTGTTGAAGTTTAAAGAAAAAATATTATTTGAATTAGGCGATCTTAGCATGGAAATAGGACATTATTCAATTTCTTCTAAGTATCTTGAAAAATGCATTAATGAAGTCCTAGAAAAGTACCCAAAGCATATCATGGAACTAAATAAAATTCTCAAAGAACAAGAAGAAAGTAAAAAGACTCAGTTAGAAGAAAAGGAAGAAGAGATAAAAAGACTAAAGAATGAAATAATTAATCAAGCAGAAGAAAAGAATAAGGTAGATGATGGGCTTAGCAAAAGTCTTGAAGTTAATGTCAATCTAAAGACCCAAATTGAAGAATCCAAAAGGATAGAGGAACTATTGAAAAATAAAATAAATGAAAAGGAAGAGTCATGCCATAAGTTGGAAGCTGAAGTTGTTGATCTTAGAAAGAAAGTAGAGAAGTCAAACACTCACATCAAGTTCATGAAAAACTGAAAAACCTTGGATGAGATCCTAGATAGCCAAATCCCTCCACATGATAAAATCAGGTCCTAGATACAACAAGGAAGTTTCTCACCTTGAAGCTATAACTTCTAAGAAGCATGAGTTAAGTTCTTCATTCTCAAATGGTGGAAGAAATGATGCAAGTCAACCATCTACACAAAGCAAGGAAAATTTCAAAAGAACAAAGGAAGGAAGACATCAATAAGCCATCTTTACACCTCAAAGCAAATTCAGAAGAGAGAAACCTTCAAGGTGGACACCAAAGCAAAGGTATGAAAATGTTTTTCATGGTGACTGCTACTCATGTAATGAATATGGTCACAAAGATTTGGATTGTAGACATTATGCAATAAAGTAAAATGGAAGGTTTCATAACACCCTAAGGTGTTGGAGATGTAATCAAGCGGGACACATTGTTGCTCATTGTCACACAATGATATGCTACAATTGCAGTGGCTTTGGCCAAAAATCTCAGGATTGATGGAACACAAGAAGACAATCCATGAAGAGTGCTTCATATAGCATGACAAGAATAACACATGAAGCTAGGAAGAAAGACAATGTTGAAAAGATGGAAGCTTAGAGCTCAAGTTCTGAGAAGCTGATACACCTTCAAAAGTGGGTGAAGAAGACTGAACAACCTGAACAAAAAGGAAGCCATGAGGAAAGCTCAAGATTGACATTTTCATAAGCATACGCAGGCTCTTGTGGAAGAAGTCACGTACATACACAAGTTGACCTATAGAAAAGTCGCGTACATACAAGAGATGTTTGTGGAACAAGCTACGTACCTGTGGTAAAAGCCTTGGAAACAAAGGCTATGCAAATGAGTTTCAACATGGTTTGATGGCATAACTCTGTTTTCCAGGGTCTGACATGATTTGTTGCAGGTCTTCATGATTATATTCTTGTATGTATGGTTGATGTATGTATGGTGATGACATATGGTTGAGTGTTTATACATATGCTTGATGCCTATCTTAGATGCAATGGTACTAACCCTAGAATGTGGAATGAGGAATTGTTTCTACTGAGGAACATTGTTGGTTATGACAGTGAAGTTATGGCACCTTGTCTATGAGATATATCATGTTAATGTGATGCTAGCTAGAGATATCATTGATCTATTGAGGCACACTATTAATACATGTGTATAGGTACTATTGGTTGATTAGTACTTGTTGTAGTGTTTTAGGAAGATATGCCATGGTACATGGCTGGTACATATGTGAGCTCCACTGATATTTTTATGATGTATTGTTAGATGCATATTTGTTTTATTTCTTTGGTGCATGCATTTGGCATGTGGTTGAGATACATATTAGGACATGTAGTTGATGAGTTGATGAGGTGATTATGTTTTACATCATTGATGAGTCATAGCTTGATCTATAGTTGATGCATGGTTGGTACATACTTGCTACATTGCTTAAGGCACTTGCTAGCAGTATGATTGGCACATGGTTTATGGTTGATATGGAATACATATATGGGAACACATCTTGATTGTAGTTCATCTTGTTGAAGTTTGGTGCATGGTTGATGCACTTGCTATGGTGCAGGTAGTAATACATGTTTGGTGCATGGTTAATGCACTTGTAGATGGTAGATGATTGTGGGTGATAGTACTTGGTTAAAGTAAATCATTGGTATTACTTGCTTAGCATATACTTTGATACATGGTAGTTGAGACACTTTTTGTGGTGCTTGGTTGGTACATTATTTGATGCTTGATGGTTGAGATACATATCTTGACACATGGTTTATGATAGAGGCATATCATATGTGATATGACACTTTTTTGAGGCACATGGTTGACATGTTGACGATGTTATTGGTAGATTCATAAAAGCACTTGTTGATGATCCTGATATATGCTTGGTACACATTTTGGCACATATTCTTGGTATATATACTTCAGTGATGAGATATTATTGTATGGTGTTGATGTGCACGGTTGGAACATGGTATGGCATAGGATGTATATGATTGATGTTTTTTTTCATGATTCTCTATTCATGAAGTATGGTATGGCATGAGTATGATGCATGGAAAGGTCCAAGGATCATCATAGGAAGAGCAGATCATTCTTAAGTAGTTGATCTATGTTCTGGTTGAGAAGTAGCATTTGTAGCAGAAGAAGATTACAATAGAAACATATTGTTTATCTTGCAGAGAATATAGGGGGAGACATACCCACAGGGGATTTATTATTCTTCTGACATGATTCAAGGAGGAGAGATTCATAAGATGAAAGATAGAGAATTATATTCTTGGAGAGAGAGAATAGAGGAATTTTTCCATGGGGAGCGATGGTCATAGGGGGAGCATGAGTGATATGTCATCAGCATAGCATCAGAGTGATATCCCTTGTCCAAAGGGGGAGAGATTCATCAAACAAGGAGATCATCCCACATGATAGTACAACCAGGAGGAGTAGCCTCAGGGACATTTTAGTCAAGGGGATCATCCCCAAAGAGATTTTAAATGTGCTTAACTTGCACATAATAGATCTAGCTAGGAATTGACATCCACAGTTGTAGAGAAAATATGAGTAAACAAAAGTAGGAGAGAAAGAATGGAAGAATTCACATTAACCAAATGAATGAATGATAATTTACACATGATATTCTCTGTATAACTCAACTAATGCGCACTGGGGGAGAATCCAATGCACCATAGTGGTGGTATAGAGTGATCTGGACACACACCAATAGTTACGAGAGTAAACTACCACCTAGTCTAGTATCTCATTACGTGAGTGAACTACCACCTAGTTTGAGTTAACTAGTATATTAGTCTTCAGTTAACCGACTGAAATAGAGTGAAGTGAGGAGGAGATCAGGGAATCATGAGTAATGTGCTAGTCTGGTGATGATCCCAAGGACAATACACATTAGTTAGTGATGATCCCAAAGATGCATGGTGATAATACCAATGTAGCATCTAGACTCCACTCAACTGATCAAACTGAAGTGAAAACGGAAGAGAATATTCTCCTAGAGGAATATTCTCCCTAAAATTTAGGAGACTGGATAATGACTAATAAACATAGGGAAAACCTTAGGAAAAATAAATCCTAGGTGTGTGTGAAGTACTCCAACACCCCCACTAAACATCACTATGGTGAAAATAAAGAATGGGTCCCGGAAATGAGGCCATGTTAGGTACCCAAATACAAAAGATACACTAAAATAAACGAGGAAACAGGGAAAACCTCATGGGAACCCCCCCCCCTCAAAGTATAATGTATGTAAAAATAAGAAATGACAGTTGCTAGGAAACTGTGTACTTCACTCCAAGACGACTACGCAGAGAATGAAACTTCTTCTCAGTGAAGGTCTTGGTGAAAATGTCTCCAGTCTATTCTATTGAAGGAAAAATCAACAGGTCGATGATCCCCTCATGTACTAAGTCCCGGATGTAGTGAATGTGGATCTCGATGTGCTTCATCCATTGCCTCTGAACTCGATCTCTGTAGAACTTCAGAGTGCTCTGGTTGTCACACCAGATGATGATCGACCGATGAAACTGAATGCCCAACTCAGTGAGAAAATGTTGTAGCCACATAGCTTGAATGGTTATGTTAACTACCCCTTTGTACTTTGCCTCAACTGAAGATAGAGAAATAACAAACTGTTTCTTGCTCGACCAACAAATAGGCACAAAACCAAGACTAGGTGAGTAACCAGATGTGGACTTGCGATCAATGCTATCACCAGCCCAGTTAGAATCAGTGAACCTGATGAGGTCTAATGTAGAGTCTATTGAATGGTGAATCCAAAAGGTGATGATTCCCTGTACATATCAAAGGATACGCTTTGCATCCTTCCAATGTAGCTCATGCTACTCCTGCATGAACTTGGAGACTGCTCCAGCTTCATAGGAGAGATATGGTTTGGACTGTGTGAGATATAGCATGCTCCCCACTAGCTGTCTGTACAATGTGCTATCAACCAGTGGAGTGTCCTCGCCATCCTCAAGTGTGACTCTTGATAGGAAAGGAGTTTGAGCAGACTTCTAGTCTATCATGTGAAATCTCTCAAGGAGATCTCGTGCATACTTGGACTGAGACAGTTTCATGCCTGATGCATCCTATATGATCTTGAGTCAGAGGAATAAATGTAGCGGACCCATGTCCTTCATCAAGAACCTGTCATGCAAAATCTTCTTGATTGCAGCAATCGCTAAAGTCGAGCAACCAGTGATCATCGAATCATCAACATACAGAACTAGAAGTAGAAGTGAATCGATCATCCTAAGCATGTAAACATTCGGGTCTAATTTACAATGTAAAAAGTTCTATGACAGCAGGAAGGAGTCCATCTTGGCATACCATGCCCTCGGAGCCTTCTTGAGGCCATAAAGAGACTTCTTCAGTCGAAATACCAAAGATGAATCCTGCATAAATCCTTGGGGATCTGCTCAGAGAGATCGTCGTGAAGAAATGCATTCTTCACGTCCATCTAATGGACTTCCTATCCCTTGGTTGCCACAATCGAAAGTTCCAAATGTATGGAATCCATCTTCGCTACTAGAGCGAAGGTCTCATCATAGTCAATGCCATGCAACTGCTAAAATCCTTTGGAAACTAGCATGGCTTTGTATCTGCTAAACTGTCCATTCGATGCGCTCTTGGTCCTATAGAACCATATGCACCTAACAATTTTCCTTCCTAAAGGAAGGGGAACCAGATCCCAAGTCTGGTTATCGAGGAGGGAGTTGTACTCCTCCTACATGGCGGATTCCCAAAAGGGATTTCCAACAGCCTCGCCATAAGACTGTGGATCTAAATACTAAACCAGGAAAAGATGCCTAAATGACATCAATTCAATGGAAGTGAGTGAAAGAGAAGGCTGCTCAAAATCAGATCGAGTCCTCCTAGTATCAGCTAGATCCCCAACAAGATACACTACATCCTGAAGGGTAGTCTTATCCCACTTGGGCCTCTGCTCTGGATCTGCATCTTCATCTGGATGCATTGAATCTGCATATGATTATACTAACTCTATATATGGATCATTTAAATCCTTTGAATCAAAACTTTCATCTGAAGAAGAGTCAGAATGTGCATGCTCATCATCTCTGACAGGTGGAAGAACAAAAATGTCTACATGCAGCTGCTGAGGTACATGCGAGACATTTTCCTTGAATTGGACACTTCATTCAATGATGAGCTGGTTCAAGGAAATATCAATGAGTTTGTATCCCTTAACACCATCGGATTATCCAAAAAATATACACTATGTGCTATGTGGATCAAGTTCCTTCCTCATCTCAGAGGGAATCCTGGCCCATGCACGTGAATCGAAAATACAAAAGTGGGTCACTTTTGGTTTGAGGCTGCTCCAAGCCTCGTAAGGGGTCTTATCCTTGGAAGATCTATGGGGAGATCTATTTTGGATGTAGGTTGAACAATTAAGTGCTTCGGCCCATAATCTCTGTGGAAGTAACTTTGCATGTAGCATGCAAGATTCCATCTCTTTTATAGATCTATTTTTCCACTCAGCAACTCTATTTTTCTATGGAGTATAGGGAACCATTTGCTGCAACTGAATACCTGCCTCATGAAACAGATTATGTATCTCATGGTTGACATACTCTCCCCCATTATATTTTCAAAGGACATTGATTTTCTTTCCTAACTGTGTCTCAACAAGGGATTTGAAATCTTTGAGGTGTTGAAAGACCTTTGATTTTTGCCTAAGAAAGAAAATCCATGTGAAGCGTGAGAAATCATCAACAAAAATGAGAACATACCTCGCTTTACTTATTTATGGATGAGGAAAAGGGACCATGAGGTCACTATGGATCAGATCTAAAGGAGAGGAAGCCTTCTGAGTATTCCCTTTGTCAAATTTCTATTGAGGGTGTTTTCCAAGAACACATCCCTCACAAATTCCTTTGGAGAAGTGGATGTCGGGTAGACTATCAACCATTCCATGCTTTCTAAATTTTTGCATATATCTGAAATTTAAATGCATGAACCTTTCATGCCATATCCTACTGCTTTCATCAGCATGGGCAAGCAGTAATGTGGAATCTGGTTCAATAAATTCAGAAAATGTGTAGAGTCGAGATTGATGATTTACCTCAGCAGTAGCAACCCTGGAATTGGTTTGCATGACATAGATATCCACTACATCATGTGTGAATATGAATCTCTTTCTGGGTTCGTAGTTTTTCATTTGATACACGAAAAAACGTTTGACAGAAAGTTTGGGAACGTGTAGCACATTCTCAAAGCTTCCGTTTGTGATTTCAATCCTTCATTTTCCAGTGACCTCGACTAGAGAGTTGTCCCCCATAAGAATAGGAGGACCTTTGGATGCATCCAATGAATAATAAACTTATTTTGTGGTAGCCATGTGGTGTGATGCACCTAAATATATGATCCAAGCATCGGGAGAGGAGTTGATGGCAATCAAGGCATGGCTAGAATTAACTTTCTTAGGATTCTGATCTTCTGGCTTCTTATTCTTGGCACCCTCGGGGATGTGATCTCCAAGGTTGTTTTGTTGAAGTATTTGGGTCATTAGATCTATCTGTTTATGCATACATGTAGATTCTAGATGGAATCCTTTATGGAAGTAAGTGCATTTTCCCCCTTTCCTTCCCTTTCCACCTTTGGATCTAGAGGCATCGTTGAAGGGTTTTGAGTACTCTTACTTCTTTGGATTTGCATGCTATTTCATTTTGTATTTGTCTTTAGATTTATGATATTGATGATCATTGACATCTTGCATAGTAAGTACATGCACCTTTGGGCCTTTGATTTTTCCCATATTGATGAGCTTGTTCTTCTCTTATGTCAGAGACTCGATAAAGGCCTCAAGAGAGGGCGTCGTCTAGGTAGATCCAGAGGAAAATATAACTGAATGAAATGTGGATACAAAAACTGAGTATTTTGGACCAATTTTGGAGAGAATGGTGAGAACCATTTGTTTCTCCTCCTTATATTTATCAACCCCGCAAGCCTTGAGTTGCAACAACAAATCCTTATATTTGGTAAAGAAATATTGGAGATTGTTGAAGGTTTTTGGATCCAATGTGAGCAATTCTACCTTGAGCATATGTTCACTCATCTTGTCCTGTTTGCGAAAAATCCTTTCCATGGTGGTATAGGATTAAATGGGGATTTTACAGGAGGATATGTGAAAGAGGAGTTCAGGAGAAATGAAACTACAAATTGTTCCAAACCCATCATCCATTCAATTTAGATACTTGGATTTTTATATGGTTGATGTTGGTTCTATCTCTATGTTCATGGTTAACCTGTACAATTCTCTACTTCAAAGATGCATGATCATCTTCTCCTTCCATGCAAATAAATTGTATGGTTTAAGAATGAATTCTTTTGAAAATTCCATTTTTCTGTTGTCTTCAATCTTCGGTACCTGCAAAAATAATTTGGTGTGTCTTTTCCCTAGAATTCCATCGGCTTTGATACCATGTAAATGTGTTGAAACTACAACAAATAGATCTAGCTAGGAATTGACATACACAATTGTAGATAAAATATGAGAAAAGATAAGCAAGAGAGAAAGAATGTAAGAATTCTCATTAACCAAATGAATGAATGATAATTTACACATGATATAATCTTTATAATTCAACTAATGTGCACTGGGGGAGAATCCAATGCACCATAGTGGTGGTCTAGAGTGATTTGGAAACACACCAGTAGTTACGGGAGTAAATTGCCACCTAGTCTAGTCTCTCAGACAGTTATGGGAGTGAATTGCCACCTAGTCTAAGTTAACTAGTCTATCAGTATTCAGTTAACTGACTGAATAAAAGTGAAGTGAGGAGAAGATCAAGGAATAATGAGTAATGTGCTAGTCTGGTGATGATCCCAAGTACAATGTGCATTAGCTGGCGATGATCCCAATGTTGCATGGTGATAATCCCAATGTAGCATATACACTACACTCAACTAATCAAGTTGAAGTGAAAACTGAAGAGAATATTCTCCCAGAGGAATATTCTCCCTAAACTTTAGGAGACTGGATAATGACTAATAAACATAGGGAAAACCTTAGGAAAAAGAAATCCTAGGTGTGTGTGAAGTACTCCAACAGAGATATATCCTTTTCCATTGATGTAAAAGGGGAAGAGATAGCCACGTTGATGTGGAGAGATGGATATTGATGAGGAGTAGTGCCATGTCTAAGTGTTTCCATCAATGATTGGTGTTGACATAAATGTTGGTGTTTCCATCAATGTCAAAGGGGGAGATTGTTATATTTTGTTGTCATTGAAGTCAAGATATTGATGTCAAAGGAATTGATGTCAAGTATTGTCATAGTGATGTGTTTTCATGGATGGATGTATAGATGGGATGATGTAAAGGTTGGTCATTGTCATCTTATCATGGTTGATAGGAAGTACCAAATGGATGAACTCCAAAGTGGTCCCCTTATGGTGAAATCCCTCATGGGAAGATGCTTTGTGAAGTCCAGATGGTTAATTGGTTGAGTCCTCCTAGATGTTTGGTTAAGGAACCCAAGGATTGATTGTGGAATATTGTAATGAAGATCCATGAATTTGTAAGTGATACTATTATAGGTGGATAGTGCTCCTCATGCCATTTTTGGTGATATGTAGTCACATAACTCCTCACGGTTAGAGAGTTATGGCCTTGTGAAGTTGGAGAACCCTAATGTGTTGTCTAGAAGCCCCTAGTAGGTCAAATAAGTCAAATTATTCTATAAGCTACTAGAATATGTTGATAAGTTAAACTGGTTAGTTGTGGGTTAAGTGGTTGCAACAAGAAAACAATTAAAAATAAATTAGTTGCAACTAGATGTGGAGAAGTTAATATTTGTGGAGAAAGTAGTTATAAGTAAACAAGTGGTCAGAAGTGGGTTAGCCCCTAAAAGAAGGAAGTTGGTTAGAGTTGGTTAGATGAGGAAGATACTTGGAGAAGTACAAATAAGAGAGCAAGGGTCTCTTATGAGTGTGACTTTATTGAGCATATTGAAGATCTATTATGGTGGAAGATTCATTGCAGGTACTCATGGACACATCAAAAGTTTCGTAAGTCTGAGGTTTTGATGGTGAAAGTTTCAGGGATTCTGAAAACCATAGTTTTCTGAAGTAGTACACGAGTTGCAATGAGCCAAGGCATGTACGTATGTAGGTTGCAGTGAGCCAAGGAATGTACATATGCAGGTTGCAATGATCCAGGGTGCATACACATGCAGGATGAAGGGGATCAAGGAGTGTACAGATGGAGAGAGTCATGGAAGCTTTAGTAAGAGTTCGTGCCATGTTCCTGAAGTTTGAAGCAAGTTCTAGACCAACATTCTATAGGTTCAGATCTTCCACAGAGGTTCTAGTATTGGTGCATATTGTCTTTATGTTTAGACTTGCTCATGGTATGGTGAATTCTTGAGGCATTCTTTGTATGGTTGTATTGATGTATAAATATGGTAGTTGGTTTCTTGAGCAGTTCAGATCTATTATGATTGAGGGATATCCATAAATTGTGATGGTGTATGGTTGAGGAGAATGCATAGGTTGTTGGATGGCATAGATATGTTTGTGATTGGTTATGGTACATATTGGGAAGTGAAAGGAATAATGTAGTGAGAGATCATAATTGGATGCGATAGAGGTAGAAAGGGTCTAAAGTGCCAGAAGGTTTAAGTTTCAGAAACCCTAGTTTCTGAAGGTGTACATAGGCTGATAGTGGGACATGACACGTACATACAAGTGCTGCAGTATAGGCATGTCACATACATACGTGGGTTGTAATATAAACAGGTCATGTACTTGTTGACATATTGGTATCTATTTACAAGCTGAGTCTTCTACTTGAGGATTGATTCCTCTTCTCAGTTGGCACTAAGATTTGCAGGCTAAGTCTTGCATTGAGAGTTAGTTCTCTTGTAAAGTTGTTTCTCTATTCAGTTGATGTTGATAAACGCAAAGGATTGTAGTCTGTAATACAAAAGAAACTTTTACATAAATCTTTTGTGCCTTGTTTTCTTTATGGTGATGGTTTATTGATGATATTTTTTGCTGAGATATGATTACAATATAAATGAAAGTAATGAATATTGAGTAAGTAGTGATTGCTACAAAGGTATTTTGTAAAGAAGTTGTGAAAAGACCCCTACACTAATTCACCCCCCCTTCTCAGTGTGGTAAGTATGTCCAACATATGTGTGAATAATAATAATAATCTGTGTTCATTTAGTTTTACTCATAAAATTTGGATCGGTGGTCTCAAAGCAGTCTTCTCCTTGTCATTCTTAGTGCATGTTCTTGACGAGGTCAAGGTACAAAGAGTTGGGTCTCGTGCTTGTTTCTATTAAGGATAAAATCTCTTGAATTTCTAAGCGAGCTTCCATGGCAAGAGAAAAGAAAGACGACTAGACAAGAGATACTTTCAAACTATTTCTCGAGGAAGCCCTTGTGCAACAGGGGAATGAGATGACGGATAATTTTTTGCATATCCTTTGGTGGCTACCAACATGCGACACATATTCCTCAAGTAAGGCACCACCCCCTTCAAGGTACATATCAACTTTGATATTCCTATATTTGAAGGTCAGATAGACGTAGATGTTGTAGACAAATGGTTGAATCTTCAAGAAGAGTATTTTTATGTCCATAACTTTTCGAATAGAGAAAATATTACTTTTGCACTCCTCAAAGTTGTTCCCTATATAAAATATTGGTGGGATACTTTTTGTAAGAAAAATGAAATAAAGGATGTTATTAAGGAACAATACTACCCTGTTGGAATTTATGATGACCTGTATACAAAATAGACCACAATGCAACAGGAAAGGGACCAAGCAGAACTAGTGTTCACAAATACCTTCCATACCTTGCACACCAAGATGGGTATCAAATATTATAAGTGACATATGGTGCTCAAGTGTCACGGTGGTTTGCATAGATACATCTAGGAAGAATTGGAGTTTCTTGAAATCTTTTCCTTGGGTGTGGCCTATTGATATGCCATGAAAATCAAGCAGAAGCTTAAACAAAAGACACGACAGTTTGGGTCTTGGAACCCCTCATAGCAGAAGTAGGGAAAGGGCAACCCCAACCCGTAGAAAAAAGGGCAGAGCAAAGATGGACAACCTCAAGAAAACTAGTCTAAGCTGCAAGAAAATAAGGACAAGGGAAAGAAGAAGAAAGATATCAGGAAGTGGTGTGACTTCCATAAGATCCACTGGCATAACACTGTTGATTGTCGCTCAAAGCATTCATTGATGGCTAAGGTGAAAGCCTCTGAATTAGATGAAAGTTCTAACTCTAAGTCATAACTATAAAAAGGGAGATAGATCATTGACGTGGAACCCAGTGCCACAATTGTTACCACCAAGATCCAACCGGATGACCCTGATGAGCTAGAGGAACGCACAAGCCTCTTTCATTCACATGTGGGTGAAAGACATCCCGTTGCACTTCATTGTTGATAGCGGTATCCAGAAGAAGCTCATCTCAGCATAGGTCATTAAGCGGCTATCCATGCCGACAACACCACACCCGTAGCCCTACATCATCGGATGGCTCCGCTAAGGAAGCGATCTTTGCGTCAGCCAAAAATGTCGTTTGTCATATGACATCAAGCCCTTCAAAGATGAGGTATTGTGTGATGTTGCTCCCTTTGAAGTTTGTGATGTTCTTTTGGGCCAACCTTATTTATGAAAACATCATGCTGTATATGAGTCTAGGCCTCACAATGTTATTATTACTTTGAAAAAGAATTTGTACAGGATACTCAAGTTAGTCCCACCTAGTGTCATTTCCTTGATCTTTGCCAAGCAATGTAGGAAGGTCATATCTCAGATTGGGAAGTTTGTCTTATGTTAATGAAAAGTCTTATGTCACATCTCAGATCTCTTTATCTTGTAATTTAACTTTTGACATTTTTAATTTTTATGTGTTTTTGTAATTTTGTGCTATTTAAAATCCAATTATTTCTATGTGAAGTTTTATAAAGTTGAAATAATAAAAAAAAAATTAAGAAAGAAAAACAAATAATAAAAGTAGAAGCAATGTTAATAAAGCTAACTAATCTACAAAAGTTAATAAACTGTCCTAGATTTAAAGTAACCCAATTTTTTAAGGAAAAAACTTATAACATTAATATTATAACATTTTTTTGTTTTTTATTTAGAAGTTAGGATGAATGTGCCATAATAAATCAAAACAGTAAATAAAAAAAAAAGGTTTATATACATTGAATAATTAATGAGTGAAATACAATTACATATAAAACTTTTATGGATTTGTTCTTTTTCCCTTCTAAGATTTAGGATGTAAAGATAATAAAATAAAATAAAAATACAGCAAATTTATGTAATTGATTAGACAGTAAATAAACTTTATGAACATGAATGCTTACAATAAATATATTTAATTTGTTTTTTTAAAGATTTATATATATATATTTTATATTCTGAAATCAAAATGTAAAATAAAATTGAAGAAAATTAAAGAATTTAAAGAAAAAATCAGAGAAATGTACAGAATGGCAAATAATTAATTTTTATTGAAAACTCCCATACAACATCATAAATCAATCAAAATTTTCAAGTCCCTGCTTAGGCCACTTTAGCCCTTCTAGTAGGAACTTACAATAGAAAGACCAAGCATAAAGAAAAAAAAAAAGAGCTAAGCCGAGAAGAAATAGAGCCATGATGACGAATAGTAAGGAGAAACCTGCATAGTAAAACTGGCAATCTGTTTTTTTAGCTTGTAGCATCCTTGGCAGCACCCATAGCAAGAACTTTTGGTATAGCTTTAAGAGACTCTGCAAACTTTGTAACAGCAAGTTGTTTCAACAACACCACTGCCAAAAACTACCATATTAGATTCCAATGTTCTTTTAACAATATATAGGGCATAGTTCATAGATTGTTCGGCCTCGTGTAATTATTAACACCTCAAGTTCCCTCAAGAACCTGCATTCTCATCTGTGATTTAAAGATCAAAACACGCATTTTTTAAATGCTACTCTTGGAGGTATTTTTAAAGCATACCATTCTATACATAATTATCTTTGAACTATGTCCGTGCGCCTTCAGAATATTGATGCCCTTGATTTAATATCTTATTTAGTCATTTTCTCCATCTGTATTGTTTGCTGAGATTGTCTTTGATATCTCCATGCCCAAAGTCTACCATAATAATAAGAAACTTGAAATTTAATCATTAAAAACAATTCTATTTCAGGACTTCTTTTCTGTCACTTGTATGATATATCTGCCTTTCGAATATAGTTGCTTCCCTTGCTTGTTGGCTCGTGATACACTCTGGTGCATAAAAGTACAAATTATCTCCAGTATTCCAATAGCTTTACCACTCGAACTCGGTTTTATACTGCTTGCAAACATTAGTAAAGAATACAGACGTCACGCGACTCCTTCTTCGACATATATTTCTTTCAAAACTAACACTTGAATTGAGAGAAGTCGATGAGCCATCTTCTTTAATATATAAAGACATCGAATTTTTCGCCAAAAGCTTGACCCTCATTAACATAGCTTAAGAAACCATCTTCGAATTCTTGTACGCGTGGCTAAGTGATGAGATAAGAACCATATAGGCCATACTATGTTCTCGCGCTTATATACATAGTTATCATGAATGTCGTCATTTCCTTCTTCAATGAAGAAATAACTATGGAATTGGCTTTACATGAGAGTTATTTTAATATGTAATGGTAAAGGATGATTTTGTATAAAGTAGAATTATATATGCTTTATTTAGACAAGATCAAAGTCAAAAGGTAATAGGGTCATGCACATAGAGATAAGTAATATAGTATGGCTTTATGATATGAACTTGTAAAATTTGATTACTTTCCTTTTATTAAAGGTCATGAAGGTAAGGTGAGTCATGGAAAATAAGAGTTATATGATGGTAAGGCATATCATATAATGATTCTACAATACGGAGTGGATTAGGGAAGAGAGAGGTATGAGAAATATATTTGGATCTAGTTTATGAATATATAAATGATAAGTTTAAGAATGCAGAGAATTTTGAAATAAGCCATATGAATGATAGATTCAGAGTTATAATAACTTTGTCATGTGGGTTGCACAAATCTTAACGAGAGTGGGAAAAATTTTGTGCAAACAATTTCATTCGAGGAGAATCCTGGCAACGCTTTGTCGGCTAAGTATTTTTGACAAAAATCGTCGTCAACAATGACTTTACACCATCACCAAGGTTGTGGGAGACAATTCGTTTGAGCTCAACATTCCCCCCTTCATTGGCTTGCACCCAGTATTCAATGTGGAATCTCCTTCGGCCATATTTTCCACCATTATTGGACACCTCAGAGATAACAAAACAGTTGACACCAACAAAGCTCAACCCTGACTGCATGGATCATGCATCGACTAATAATATCGTGGATACACAAGTCAAGGGAACTTGCCAACAGAGGATCCAACTTTATCAGGTTGTCAAAGCAGGGAAGCTCCTACATCAAGGCAAGTGGCTCAGCCGGGGCCAAATTCACTAGAAGTTTCCTCATCTAATGGGAGAACTCAACACAATGGAGATCATTTATTCCTAAGGGGAAAGGAATGATCCAAGTGGATATCGCTGTCCACCCACCTATTCCAACTGGCTCATTTTGGCATTTTTTTAGTTTGCCAGGTTTTTCCTAGTTTTCGGGTCCTGAACTTCTAGGGTTGTTTTGAGGTCCTGAACTTCTAGGGCCGTTTTGAGGCCCTAAACAATGTTTTTAAGACCCGCCATAGTAAAACTATAGATGGATTCAAATTTGAAGGCATAATGTGTATTCCTCATATATACCTTTCCAACGGGTTATCGTGCACCTAAAACGAAGATCATATGCAAAAGTTATGACCCCAGGAAGTTGATGTACTAACTTACCCCAACGGAGCTCACATGACTTTTGGCGCTTTATCTCCTAGGGTTATGTTTTTGGATGTGTTGGAGCCGCCTTTATTTTATTTATTTATTTAGCCCGTCTCAAATTTCATGTTTTAATACTCAAAGTCGAGAGATGGTTTTCGTATTTTCCGTCTGTGGTTTCAAAATCTCGGAAACCTTATCACACAAGCAACGACAATTATTGTACTCGCGAGGTGAGTTCTACTTTTCGTCAAAATTTCCCCTTTTATTGTTCTACCTCAGGATTTCGTAGGTCGGATGCTATTGATCACATAGTTCATAAGTCCCGAGCAACGAAACAATGAAATCATTTTAAAATTTCACCCAGGGCAGTAACGAGAGTAAAGTTTTCCTAAATCATGATTAAACGTCATCGGGTTTTCGCACCTTGGCGTTCACTAAATCCAAAAGTTCATTGTCATAATCTCGATAGCCGAGACCACAAAGTCCTTATTTTAGTAACTCGTGTCAAGGTTAAAAGTAAAAGCTAAACCATGGTAAAGTTTTGTCGGCAATTCACCACTCGACGTTTTCTTTTTAAAAAGTTACACTGTCTAAGCCCCGACTCGCGAAATCACGATAAGGATATGAACATAATTAATTAAGCACTTAATACGAGTTTATCTTTCCTTTTAATTAAGTCGTATTATCGCGATCTCGTGGTTTCACAGCTCGGCATGCAAACTTCCCAGAAACTCATCTTCGAAGCTCCGAGTCGCGATATGGCGAATATAATAATTACGTAATTAATTAAGCTCCTAATCACAATTGCATTTTTATTAACCAAAATCAATCATCGCACAGGGGTTAGAGGTTCAAAGAGTTAAAGCAAAATTCCCCATACAACGAGTACCGAAAGATTAATTAACGTTGGTAAAACCGGATTAATTAAGCTAAATCAATATCTCCCGTGTGTTGATGCTTGCACGATTTACGAGGTAGTCTTATTTCTTCCATATGCCAACTGACATTTCAAACCGCCAAAATTTATGGCATTAATTATGAAATAAGGCGAATCAACAAATAAAGATTGTGTTTTTATTGCTAAATTTATTCCTAAACATGATTTGACAGATTTGTCCTAAAAAGTACCGAGTTTTCGAATATATATAGAGCTGTTATTCATTATAAAAAATTCATTTCTACATTACGCAAAGCACATTTTCTCAGTGAGCTAACTTATGCATGTATACATATTTTTATTGCAGAAGAGCTAAAGAAGGATCTCCAGTCATGGCCCCGCGAAAAGAATCCAAAGCTAGTGTTGAGGTTTCGGGACAAGGTTCGGACAACGTCGCTAATACTTCACCTCGAAGTGTCGACTCTGTCTCGAACTGGTCTTTCGTTTCTGATGTTCTGCAGGTCGAATTGGTGGATTATTCCGATGATTCCAGCGGTAATGAAAAAGACGACATAACCACCAAGTATAAGATCGTCATTCAATCGAGAATGCATAAAGTAGCGGCCAGGCCACAATTGATCCCTTACTATGATATGGTCCGATGGGCGTTAGACCATGTGGACATACCAACCAGAACCATCGTGAATGAGAAGAAGGTCACCATCGAGACTTTCAAACCTGAACACCTGCAAGCCATGTACAAGTTGCCCACAGCGTCCGACCTTACATATGGTGCCAAATTTTTGGATGATTTCAAACAAAAGGAATGTGTGCAGTATGACAAAACCATGTCTAGCTTAATAAGAGATTGGGTTTCGCACCCTGTGAAGTTCAGGGCAGACAGTCATGGTATATATTCAATAGCTTCCTTAGAACCATAGTACAAGTATGTAGCTATGATGACATGACGATTATACGGGAGAGAGGACACCTCACATTTCTTTCTTCCATGGGTGCCTTTAATATTTCGAGTCGCCGAAGGCTGTTCCTTCGACTGGGCGAAAATGTTGTCCGATAGCTTGACAAGTCGGGTTACAAAATATCGAGCGCAGAAAGAGAGCGGAAATATTTCTTCATTTTTTATGTCTACATATATTATGGACGCCGTGTGCTTTCTAACACCATTTCCCTTAATGAACTAGATTTGGACTCCAGCAGAGGCCGAGCCCACTCACGTCTATCATTCGAAGTTATGGGAAAACAAAGAGACATATTTCGTATATGAAATATTCAACTAGGTGATGGTGCCTCTACATGTCACTATTTTCGATCACCTGCCACCCAGGATCTTGGACAGTATAGTGACGAATTTGAGCAGCATAGCTGACTGGTATGTAGAAGCCGAATTCTCATATCTCATAGTTTTTGGGGCTTCTGTTCCCCCGCATGCATTGCCATTATTCATTCCCGACAAGATGGCTTGTCGTGAGGTTGCTAGACAAACAGTAATTGGTGGCATCAACAAGGAGTTGAAGGGATACTTGAAGAAGGTATGGCCACCTTTTCCTGTTCATTTAAATTCATATTCTTTATTAGATTTCGGGCATGCTAAAGCTGAGGCAACAACCCTGGAAGACCTAAATTTGGTCCTTATTGAGTTCAAGAAGCATGATCCGCAAAGGGTCGTGAGTAATCATTTGGCCAGTTGTGGACTCAAGAGATTTGAGCACGAGAATTCGCCCTCAGATGATAGTTTTCGAGGCGCAAGATCCTATGTCGAGATTCTAGCTCGGATACAAACCTTGGCACCTGAGGAGAGAGCCGATGTTCTGAAGTTCCAAGAACATCGACGCAGTTGTCTTCCCGCAGTGTTGCGGGGTGAGAATTTGAGTACAGCGGAGGCGAAACAAAAAGATTCTGAAGGCTCCAAGGATGCTACTCCCGGTCAAGAAAAACACCAGGCCGAAGGAGAGAAAACTAAGAGTCTGAAAGAAGAAATAAATACTCCCAACCCGCCGAAGAAGCAGAGTCCAGTTACTACTCCGGGACAATCAGCGAAGCAAATCGGAGAACCTATCACATCAGTTACTCCCTTGTAGTCAACTCAGGGAAATATTGACACAGGGTGGATCTTCAATGAAGAGTTGAGGCCTATAAGGGTGGAAGAGCTCCCTCCGAATGAGTTCTTCTTCGATAAGAAGAGAAAGGCAGTGGTAAAGAGGGAATTCTATCAGGAAGGGGAATCAACAACCAAGAAATACAAAGTTATAACTGATGGGAAAGACAAGAGGAATGAACAATTCACGACTGAAATAGCAGGGACATTAGGAGCATATGCCACGGCGAATCAATTTTCAGTCGGGCTTTTAAAAAACCAACTGAAACGAAAAAATCGCCTTATAAAAACCCTAGAGGTTAGACTAGCCACTGCAGAGGAGGCTGCCAAGGACCAGGTGAGTGTAGGAATAGAGTAGGCCAGGTTGGCCGATAAAAATGAGATAGAGCTGCTCAAGACTAAGCTCGAGCAAGCACAGCCGGTGGTCCGGTATGGTCAGATGCAAGCGAGCCAGCAAAAGGATTTGATCGAATAGCTACAGGCTAGGGTGGAGATCACCGAAAGCAAAGTGATAAATATCAGGATGTTCCAATCCTAGGTGATGGAGATTCAAAGCAGAGTCTCTGCGGCCCAACGAAATTTACTCGCCAAGGTAGAGGTGATTCAGGACAACTGCTTGCTGGTTAATAAAGTTTTGGAGAATTTAACTGCTAGAGAAAGGGAAGCTGGAGCAGCACGGGTCGCCTTCCAAGAGGCTGTGATAGCCACAAACAATAGGGATTTGGGAAGTACTCCCAGGTTCACCATTTCGGAGCAGACCAGAGGAAACATTCTATTGAAAGAACGGGAGCACAACATCTCGGAAGGCAAGCTGCAAGCCAAAAGGGTAACAAATTCCTTAGAAGAGGCATTTAGTTCTATATATGGCAATCTGCTAGACATTGATAACGGAGGTAATGCCGAGGCATTGATTCAATTGAATATGGCGAAAATCTCGCTTGATTTAAATGAAAAAGAGGAAAGAGATTCAGCCGAGATCTCACAAGTGACTATGGCAGACATAGTCCAAATAGATAAATGTATGATTAAACCAAGTGCACAATTATGCGCTATCGACATCATAGACAGACAGATGGAAGACAGGCTGCCGCAATTAGCCCGAGATTGTTACTCTTTTGAAGCCAATTGTCAAGCAGAACCGTCAAGGCTGATATCTCGGTTGGTTGAAAGATGTGTCACCTGTATCGAGCATGCGCGAGGACAAGATTCTGACACCAAATGAAGACAAAAAAGAAGAAATGGAGCGATTGCTCTCCTCCCAATCATAACTGAAAATTTTGTAACGATTGAGATTCCATCTTATTGTAAAACTGTATAAATATACCATTGAAACAAAGAAAAAGGGTTGGACCTTTTTGTGTCGATTGTAACAAAGTTTTTACATTTTGAGAGTTAATACAAAGAAAATCTGAAGATTCTCAATTTCGTCATGATTGTGTTATGAGTTTGTTTTCTTGTATCTCATATTTTGTTTCATTTCATATTCGTATCCGATGAATGCTTCGTTATAATTTAGTACAACCTCTACTATAGCGAATGAATTTTGGTTTTCTATATTGTTTACTGTTTTTCCTCTGTATCGACTATCAGCAGGTGTAAGACCAGTCAACACTTTCAGAATTCTATATATATTTTATGCTTCATCGGATTATTTCCTTACATTTTTCTTCTTCTCTTTATACGTGAGATTCTCCCTTGATAGGAGCCTTACTCGATAGACAGCTAAATGTTTTCTCCCACCTCATACATTTTATTAAAATATAACTCAGTTACGGGAAAGAGCCTTTGATTTGCATCCCATTTTATTCCTGAAATCATAAACTCTCTTTTATACGACTGAATTGAGACAACACTTAATTTCCCTCTGAAGTTTTCTTATTTTTATTGTTCTTCCATGACTGTCCCTATACCAACATAGCCCAATATCGAACCTGGATTATCAAATCAAATGCACATTGCCTTAAACCTTTTCGATACCATTCTTAAAATCGCCACTACCCCAGTTGAACTCGAACGTGCATGGGCAACGATTGAACAGGACATAAACATCCAGGAACAGTTGGAAGATAGACAACGCCAACGCAGAAATCTTCCCTAGTTTCCCTTGCCGAAGCTTGACGTTTCTCTCTTCTCTACCCTTTACCCACTTTCGGATGCCTAGACACTGTACTTCTAAGCCTTAAGTACAAACTCTAGAACAACAGGATGTTTAGGATTTTGGCATTCATTTTTATTGTAAAAATTATTTCAAAGCCTCATTGTAATCATCTTCTTGCGAATGAGCACAATCGTCACATATCTTCTCAGAGATAAGATGCCACCATTCTAGCAATCTTGTTTTCAGTCTGCATTTTACAGTTTCAACATATTTATTTATTTATTTTTTTACTGGGGGAATCGGCAACTCGCGGTTCTCGTACTCGCGTGACACGGGGTCGATCCCTAGGCGGCTACCACTATAACCCCAGGTGCAACCACCCAGCCCGCAAGAATGGTGCACGAGTAAGTCCAGGTGAGAATCGAACATGAGACTTCATTTGCAAATTTCCTTCCATTTACACGACACTTTCCAATCCGTCTACACCCGTGCGGGCAACATATTTCTTTATTGAATAGAAGCAAATTTTACTATATCTTTGTTATTGTTCCTTGTATCTCTTTGTGAATAATAATAATAATAATCAGTGTTCATTTCATTATGCTCATAAAATCCAGATCAATTGTTCTTTGACTCTCACAACTTACCTTTATACCTCCCTACTCAAACCCGATTCCTGAACACAACCTTTGTAGCCATACCACTTCTTTTCTTCCATGAATGGCCACCATGTATTCAAATTCTATTGTTGACTAGGCTACGACCAGTCGTCGCTTACTCATCCATCTTATTTCTCCACTGAACATCTTGAAGACATATCCATTGGTAGACCTCCGTCGATCCAGATCTCCAGCCCGGTCAGCATCGACAAAGCCATGTACATTTAATTTACCACTATCACCTCCAGGTCTTCCTTGGTATCATATAGCATAGTCCTTCATTCCACACAAATACCTAAATACTCTCTTGATAACAGTCCAATGCACCTTTTGAGGTGTCGACATGTACCTACTCAACACTCCCACTGCATGGGCAATGTCTGGTTGAGTTCACACCATCGCATACTTCAGACTACAACCAACACTTGCATAGGGAAAATGTGCCATGTCCTCTATTTCTTCCTTTGCATTTGGACACTGTTCATCATTAATCCTTTCTCCCACAGGAATCATCACCTTGATTGGTTTGCAATCCTGCATGTTTAACCGTTTCATAATTGTTTCAATATACTTCGTCTGATTCAACCAAAGATTTCTAGTGGCTCAATCTCTCTTAAACTCCATTCCTAGAATGAAGTTAGTTGCACTGAGATCCTTCATGTCGAACTTGGAGGATAGTTTCTTCTTCACCTCCTTTATTGTGTCCATGTTTTTTCCAATCAGCAACATGTCATCGACATACAGAGCTACACATATGAAACACCAACCTTCTTCCTTGTAACATATGCAGCGATCAACTTTTTTTCTCACAAATCCCAAACTAAGGATGTATGTGTCGAAATTTTGGTACCACATCCTTGGTGATTACTTTAAACCATAGAGAGATATTTTCATTTTGCACACCAACTCTTGCTTTCCCTTTAATACAAATCATTCAAGTTGTTTCATGCAGTTTTCTTCTTCCAGGTCCTCATGTAGGAATGTTGTATTCACATCCATCTATTCTATTTCCATATTGAATTCTACATCCAGAGACATTAGTACTCTAATGGAATATAGTTTTTCAATAGGGGAAAATATCTCACCGAAGTCAACTCCCTTGACTTGGGAAGAATCTTTCGCTATCAGTTGATCCTTGAACTTCTTGACTTGTCCTTCAACATTCATCTTCTTCTTGAATACCCATTTTCTATCAATGTGCTTTCTTCCACTAGGAAACTTGAATAAATCGCATGTCTAATTCTTGTGAAAGGATTCCATCTCTTTGACCATGGTGTCCTTCTAGATTTTACCATATGCTGAGTTGACTACCTCACTGACCGACTTGGGCTCGTTGTCGATGGAAGTTAACACAAATGCATAACAAAAGTCCGGAGGACTATACCTTTCGACCGATTTTCTTACTCTTTTTGGCCTCCTTCCCACCGGATTCTGTTGTTCCACCTCTTCCTTAGATTCAGTTGACTCATCTGAATCATCTTCTTCATTCCTTAGTTCAAACCGCACCCTCTCAGGATTATTCTTGGTCTAAAAAAATTCTTCAGACTCAGAATTACCTCTGACTTCTTTGAAGACCACATCTTGACTGTACATTGTACTCCTTGATGCAGGATCCTAGAGCTTATATCCTTTCATTCCTTCTTCATATCCAATGAAAACAAACTTGACTTCCTTCTTGTCCATCTTTCTCCTCTTTTCCTTAGGAACATGCACAAATGAATCACAACCAAATACTTTCAGATGTGCAACCGAAGGCTTCTTACTTGACCATACCTCATGTGGAGTTGTGTCAACTAGCATCGATGAAGGAGACATATTCACTAGATATCTTGCAATGTCGACTGCCTCTACCTAGAATTCTTGTGCGAGCAGAACACCACTGAGCATGCTCCTTGCCTTATCCATCATTTTTTTATTCATTCTCTTAGAAACTTCATTTTTTTGTGGGGTATATGGTGTGGTATTTTGGAGTGCTATGCCACACTTATAGAACCAATCAAATTCTTTTCCACATAATTCACCACCATTGTCAGTACTCAACACCTTAATCTTCTTATATGACTGGTTTTATACAAGAGCTTTAAACTCCTTAAATTTATCGAAAACCTTTGATTTCTTCCTTAGGAATTATATCCATGTCTTCCTAGAAAAATCATCTATGACGGAGACATAATACAGGGATCCACAAAATGAAGGCACTGAAATCGGACCAAACACATCACTATGCACCAATTCTAGAATCCCATTTTCCCTAGTCGCTCCAGATAGAAACCTCACCCGACTTTGTTTTCCATATATGAAATTTTCACAAAAATCGAATTCAAAACCACATTCAGGAAAACCTTCGACCATACCTTTGATTTGCATAGCTCAAAGTCCTTTTTCTCTAATGTGTCCCATCCTCCCATGCCATAGCATGGTTGGGTCGATTTTTTCATGTCTTTTCGGGTCAGTTTGTACTAACTCATCTCGAGTCAGGTCGAGTTGAGTCGAAGTCGAGTAAACTTCAGGAGAAATGATGATGTTACATCCAGTCTAATCAACATTCCCTAACATATTGTATAGGGTTCCAATCCGAACTCCTTTCATTAATACCATCGCACCTCTGACCATCTTGCATGAATACTTCTGAAACAGAGTGTGTACCCTAGCATCACTCATCTTACTGAAAAATATTAGATTTCTTGCTAAACCTGGAATGTGTAGCACACATGGAAGGGTTCTTTTCCTCCCATCCTACAGTATCAATCGAACACTTTCTCATCCGATTTTTTTTTTTTTTTGAGTCGTCCCCAAAGAACAAATCACCTCCATCATATCGTTCATAATTGTAGAACCATTCTCTATGTTGTGTCATATGATAGGATGCTCATGAGTCTATCAACCACATAACTTTATCCGATTGTGTATTGTTCGACTCTAGGTACACATCACCTCCCTTATCCGAGGTTGTCTTTCTCTCAATCGACTGCTTCTCATCGGATCACGTATTGACTTCCATCACCCTCAACTTACATTCCTTTTTGTAATGCCCAACTTTACCACATTTCCAGCATCTTCTTGTCTATTGAACCGGGGATATAGATCTGCCCTTCGAATTAGACTTTCTACTGGAGAATTTTCCTTTATCTCTTTCAATAGATCGACCTCTCACCCCTAAAGCATCTTCGATCAATCTTTTCATGTTATTTCTTCTCATTTCTTCTGACAACAGAGAAGCAACCACATCTTCTAGAGCTAGTGTGGTTGTACTACTCCATATAGCCACGACTAAGATATCCCAGGAGCCCGGTAAAGAACATAATAGGATTATACACTTCTCCTCCTCGATGATTTTAATATACACAAACGATAATTGGCTTAAAATGGTGTTAAATGAATTTAAATGCTCAGTCACCGAACTACCATCACTCATTCTTAGAAGATACAATTTATTTATGAAAAACAACTTATTTACCAGTGATTTCGAATAGTATAAGCTTCCCAAATTTTCCCACAGTTTCTTGTCTGAATCATCACCTGAGACATTTAGCAGTATTGAATCTGCAAGAAAAAACTGAATTGTACTTCTTTCTCTTCTTTCGGGTTTCTCCCATTCTTTCGTCGACATGCCTGTCGGCTGGGTACCGGGAGAGACCACTCTTCATTGTTCTCAATCTACAAGAAGATATTCCATTTTAAGATTCCAAAGATCAAAATTTTTTCCATTGAATTTTTCTATCTCTATTCTTGAACTGCTTTCCATTCTTTACCATGATCTTTAACACAATTTATGACTTACAACTCTTACTATACCTACGGTTTAGTTCTCAGATTCAAGATTGGTAAATCAAGATTTGATACACTCATCAAAGCATAACACAACTCTAATACCACTTATTAGGAAATGAGAGACACTTCCACACTAACCTAGCAGAGGAGAAAAATAATTTAATCAAGAACATAAATGACAAAGCAATCACACAATACACAAAGATTTTACCCTAGAAACCCCAACTGAGAAAACCAACATTCCTTGAGCATTTTGCTCTCTTGTTTTCTTATTCAATTTGAATAAAAGGTTACATGTCTAATCTTGGTCCACACCTAGGACACAATCGAAATCATACTCTCTTTCCTACACAAGAACAACCCTGCAACCAATCCATCTTACATCTGCATGACCAACAACCTACATCTAAAGATTTATCTAAAGAAAAGTTATCCTACGATATACGCATTAGCCTTTACAACCTTATAAAAGGCCTCTTTATAGGATTTACAACAAGAAAACCCTAAAGACTTGGTGCCCAAAATCAGTTACAAATCCATGCAGATCATTGGCTACAAATCACACAAGTCTTTGGATTTTGTTACAGTCGACTCCAAGTCATATTACCAGTCAACTACTAATCGAACTTCATTCAGTCTTCAGTCAGTCACCACACACCCACCTATTGACCTCATGTTGGTTTACCTCTTCGAACTATTGTCGATGCCTTTACAATGTTGAACTGCATCGACCTTCGACCTCGACTTTAACCGGTTGACTAATCTCGACCTTTGACTTGTTGTCAATCCATGTTGGCACAGGGGAAAACCTAGGGTTCAACGCTTCAACAACGCACCAACAAAACCCTAACTACCAGCCCTTTTGGCAACACCTGCGAAGTAGATGAAGTCTCACCCGAGGTAGAGGCGGGGGGGGTTGCAGGACTCAAGTGTCTACCACCAAGCTGGGACACAGATATGTGATTACAACACTTAACATAATACTTAACCAAACAATATGCATTAGTTCATAAGTCCCATTCGCATTGTAGATTAAACCCTAATTACAGAACATCACGATAATGAGCAGATCACACACTTTCGGTTGCTTAACACATATCATTAACTCAGATCTAGCATTCATTTACCCTACTAAGCATCCATATATCTATCTAACATATATAAAGATCGGTGCCCTGAGAAAATAAACACATAAACAACATAAACAACATTGCACAAAGCACATCAACACAGGATATACGTGGTTCACCCCAATGTGGGGCTACATCCACCAACTTCTTCTTCTTCTTTATTAGTCTTCAATATTTCTACATTCTTCTGATCCTATGCAAAAAGCTACCGAGCCCCACTTCGCACTGGATAGGTGATATATGCACAGCGCACTAGATCCACCTTCCTCAAAACCAAGTCAAGGCACATAGCCAACTCCTCAATGGCACAAAGCCTTACATACACCGTATGTGCACAAAGCAACTTACATTCTCTTGCACTAAGCCAATTACAAGTCCTTGCACATAGCTAACACTTCCACCCCTTCTTACATCACTTAGCTATATATTTATACATTTACAATGAGGCATAAACATGGTTAAACCCATGGGCCAACATCCCATACCCATTACATAAACCCTAATAACCCAAAAATCTTGTAAAACAAGTGAGATTCCTTGATCTCAGCTCCTCCTGGGCGCTCCATCTTCGACCATCCTGTCGAAGTCCCAAAATGGTCAAACATGACCAATGTTCTCTCAAAACTTGGTCAAGGGCCAACAGGCCCCCAACACTCACCTGTGACTCATCCCAAATCACTCCAATCTGGGCAACACTACTTCAAAGGCCTTTATCTTAGCTTGAGCTACCTCGACTTGCTGCTTTGCCAAATCATCCTGCTCGGCGAACTCCTGAATTACTTTCTCAGTGACAGGACCTTCCAGGCATTGTTCCATTGTTGCGACCACTTGTTCCAATTGTGAGCCTTGTCATTCAATCTCTTCAAAAATCATGCAGGCTTCATCCTGCATTGGTTGGAGTCTCCGTGTAACCTCCATAAATCTTCTCTGGATGGCAGCAACCTACTGTTGGATTGCGTGTTTCTCCTGTGACCTCTTCATATTCTCGACTGAAGTAAGTAGCTTCATCTGTGCTTGTATGGTGGATGCCTGTTGCTTCTCCTCCTGGAGTTGTGCCTCCAGTTTCCTTATCTCCGGATCTTCTGCAAGGAACTCATAGGTTTGTGCACTTCAATCACTTAATTGTTTACACTCTGAGGACAATGCCCTAATTCTTTCTACTGCGTTCCTATAAGCTTCTTCCCTCTGATCGCACACTTCTTACAGAGTGTATTTCTAGCTCCATTACTCTCGCTTGAAGTTGTTGAATAGCCTCAACGAGATTCCCCACTTGTATCTCCGTTGATTCTTCTTCCTCCTATGCCAAGCCTGGCACATAGCGAAGTGCTCTAGTTACTGCCTCTTTGACCCCAATCTACTTCGTGAGCAGTTGGTTTTTCTCTTTCTAGATTTTCTTCTTGTCCTCCTTGAACATTGCCCTAAGTTCATATTTCTCTTTCTACGCAACTCGAAGTTGTTCCAGGACCTCCTCCTTTTATTGCTTTAAGGTATTTGTGGCCTGCTCCTTTTTTTCTTCGACTCGACAGAGTTGAGCCTTTTTTGCATCTGCTAACCTTCATAATTGGGTTGGCTCATCCCCCAATTCTACACTTTCTGCTGAAGAAGGCGCAGTAGGCACTGCGCGGCTCAAATGGATGGCTTGTTGTATGTCTCGAAGCTCCTTGTCTACTCTGTCATACATCGACTCCTTCTTTGCTCCATGTTTCTGCAAGATGTCTTTTGAAGCGTCTTCTACAACTGTGATGATGAGATCAATATCATCCAGTGTGAGAACATTCTGTGACTGAGGCTTGTTGGCTCGGGTCTTCTTCCGTGCTGAGGGTTTCTGCAAAGAAACCTTCATTTTCTTTGATTTATCAGCCTCTGTAAGGGGATCCTTCGGTGGTGTCACTTTTCCTTTTTCTTGCTTGTCTCCTTCTTCCCCTCCTTCCTCTTGGTTTACTTCGTCTCCTCCTCCTCTTCAAGGTGAGTCAGGTGTAGTTTCCTATGATGCATTTTCCTTCTTATCACTTTCTATGTCCTACACTTCCTCTTTTTTCTTATTTTTCTTTGCGCTACTCTATCCGTCATGTTCGACCCACATGACCAATGGACTTCCGATGATGTTGGGGTCGGATATTTCAGCATCTTCCACTGCTACAAGGAGTTCTGTTGGCCATTCCTTAGTGATATATTCCATGTCCTCCTTGGTCAACTTACAGTAAGACTTTGATCCAGGTGGATATCGGTGGCCACCCACCTTTTCCAACTGGCTCAAAACAGTTTTTTGGCAATTTTGGCAATTTACTATTTTTAGCAGGTTTTAACTTTCGGGGCCATTTTGAGGGCTTAAATGAAGTTTTTTTCGAGATAGAGGTTCTCAATGCTAGTCAAAGGCATGATTGATCCTGAAAAATGAATATCCTCGACGATAGCTTTCCAACGAGCTATCATACGCCTAAAACGAAGATCGTATGCAAAAGTTACGACCCCGGGAAGTTGATGTACTAACTTACCCAAAAGAGGCCCACATGACTTTTGGCGTTTCATCTCCTAGGGTTAGGTTTTTGGATGTCTAGGGTTTTTGGCATTCCTGTTTATTGTAAAAAGGCCTTCAGAGCCTCATTGTAATCATCTTCTTGCAAATGCGAGTAGCCGTCACATCTCTTCTTAGATATAAGCTGCCACCATTCTAGCGAGTCTTTCACTTTGTATTTTTACTGTCTCTATACATTTATTTCATTAATAGAAATCGTGTATTACTGTATCACTGTGTTTATGGTTTCATATCTGATATATTTCTATTATATTATTGAATATACGCGATATCTCTGTACATTTCTTTATTATATCTTCACTCTCTTTTCGTGCCAAAAATAATCCGGATCAGTGGTATCAGACCAGGCTGCTCTTGATCATTTTTTCAGTGCATGTCCCCGACGAGGTCTGAGTATATCAAGTTGGGTCTCGATCTTGTCTCTCTTGAAGACAATCGCTCTCACACACCCAAGAAACCCTCAATGGCGAAAGAAAAGAAAAACGACGGAGCAGACGATCCTATCAATCTGTTGCTTGAGCAAGCTCTTACGCGACAGAGGGACGAAATGATGAAGAATTTTGACCACATCCTTAAATTATTTCCGATAGCATCAGGCGCATATTGATCAAGCGACCACTTTGGAGGCACCTCGCCTTTCAAGGTACAAGTTAATTTTGATATTCCTGTATTTGAAGGACAGATAGATGCAGAAGCTGTAGAAAAATTGTTAACTCTACTAGAAAATTATTTCTCTGTTCACAATTTTTTCGACAAAGAAAAGATCACCTTTTCACTCCTTAAGGATCTCCCTCATGTCAAACATTGGTGGGAAACTTAGTAAGAGCAAATTTCCACAGAGGATTTTGGAATATATGGGGCCGATCCCACTTGGGATTTTTTTTGTGGATGGGGTAAAGGAACAGTATTACCCTCTTGGAAACTATGAGGACCAGTACATGAGATGGACCACACTGTGACAAGAGAGGGGCCAAGCAGTTCTGGAGTTCACCAATACCTTCCATACCTTGCGCACCAAGCTGGGTATCAAAGACTCCGAGCGACATTTGGTTCTGAAATACCATGGGGCTCTACACAAATACATCCATACTGAAATTGATTTTCTAGACTTCTCATCACTCGGTGTTGCTTATCGATATGCTGCTAAAATCGAGCAGAAATTTAAGCACCAGAAAAAATGGTATTTCGGATCTGTAAATCTGCAACAACCAAAGTATGGCAAAGACATCCCTAACAAACAGCCTCATGAAAACCAGTCCAAGACACAGGAAAAGAAGGGTCACGGGAAGACAAAGAAGGGCACCAAAAAATGGTGCGATATCCACAAAATCCCCTAGCACAACATCGATGAATGTTACTCAAAAAATCCATTGGTGGCCGAGATCAAAGACAAGGAGTCGAACCCTGATTTAGAATCTGATTCTGAAAATACTGGTAAATGACAGATCATTGATGCAAACGCCACTGTTATTTTCACAACCACAACAATTCAACTAGAAGAACCAACAGATCTCAAAGAGGGGGAGTGGTTTTTTCATTCACATATGTGGGTGAAGGGGACCTCGCTACATTTTATTGTTGATAGCGGAAGCCAAAAAAACCTCATCTCAGCAGAGTTCGTCAAACAGTTGGGATTGTCGACAACACCACACCCGCAGCCATACAACATCAGGTGGCTTCAGCAAGGACGAGATCTTCGTGTCAGCCAACAGTGTCGATTGTCATACAACATCCAACCCTTCAAGGATGAGGGATTATGTGATTTTTCCCCATTGGATGTATGTGATGTTCTCTTGGGCCAACCATATATGTGGAGACGTCATGTTGTTTATGAGTCTCGACCCCGTAGTGTCATTGTTACTTTGGGGGGTCATCTCTACATAATACCAGAGGTAGTTCCAACTATTGTTCCACCTAAAAAGTTTCACAAGGTAGTATCCTATACTGCAAAATTCAGCTTCTTCACAATATGTTCAAAAGGGGAACATAAGGACACTGCAACCACTACAGCCTCACCCCTTGCACCTTCTATCCAACAAAAGCAGGTTGAGAAGGTTGAAAAAAAGTGCAAAGATTCCTTCTGCACACCTTCCTCTCATGTAGCTTGACTTGTTGAACAACCTCAGCTTCAACAGGTTCATGACAGACTTCCACAAACTAAGCAGCGCGACGTCTCCAACAATACAAGCAGCTCACCCATATGCAGATCCAGCAAACACTTTTTCCTCTTCCCTAGGAACTCAACACAATGGAGACCATTGCTTCCTAAGGAGGGAGGATTGATCCAGGTGGATATCGGTGGCCACCCACCTTTTCCGACCGACTCAAAATAGTTTTCTGGCAATTTTGGCAATTTACTATTTTTAGCAGGTTTTAACTTTCTGGGCCATTTTGAGGGCCTAAATGAAGGTTTTTCGAGATCAAGGTTCTCAATTATAGTTTAAGGAATGAATGATCCCACAAAATGAATCTCCTTGACGATACATTTCCAATGAGCTATCATACGCCTAAAACGAAGATCGTATGCAAAAGTTACAACCCTGGGAAGTTGATGTACTAACTTACCCAAACGGGGCCCACATGACTTTTGGCGTTTCATCTCCTAGGGTTAGGTTTTTGGATGTCTAGGGTTTTTGGCATTCCTGTTTATTGTAAAAAGGCCTTCAGAGCCTCATTGTAATCATCTTCTTGTGAATGTGAGTAGCCGTCACATCTCTTCTTAGAGATAAGCTGCCACCATTCTAGCGAGTCTTTCACTCTGTATTTTTACAGTCTCTGTACATTTCTTTCAATAATAGAAATCATGTATTACTGTATCTCTGTGATTATGGTTGCATATATGATATATTTCTGTTATATTATTGGATATACGTGATATCTCTGTACATTTCTTTATTATATCTCCGCTCTCATTTCGTGCCAAAAATAATCTGGATCAGACTTCAACTCCTCCTTAGTTTGATCCCTGCACATGGTGATGTACATGAAGTGTTAGTCTACATAGAAATTTGCTAGCGACCTGTACTGATTGAGTGTATTCGGTGTCATTCAGGGGAATGATTCAATGGTGCACTTCAGTTGTAGGTACTAAGTATGGAAGACAACATTCCACTGCCACTGCTTCGCCATATCATTCATGTACCACAAGTTGGAGAACCTTGTGGCCAACAGTTTCGATGGCTCGACTTCTGGGAAGGATTCTCCTTCTGGCATTTGCGAAGCGACAAATGCGATTAGTACCAATAGCCAACTAAAATGAAACTCATACCCTTGATCTTGTACTTCGCAACAGTCCTTTTCCATATCATTGATGAGATAACACACTGAATTCATCTGCATTCCTTCGACACATTTCCCTGCAAGGTCCACTACAAACCCTGTGACTTGTGTTGGTCAGTTCTTTCTGATGAGCTTTCCAAAAATCAATTGGAAATCAAGGCGAACTGCGCCATCTTAGATGGAGGCTACCTTGTAGCCTCACCTCCCCTTCTCTACATCGCCATAGTCTTCTTTTATACACTAGGCCAAGGAGCGATCTGACGTCTTCCCTGGGTAGAACTAGTGAGGGTTTGGTCCCTGCATGCTTTATCCAATGATCAGGTGGATCAATGTCGAATCCACAGTGGTGTGCCTATCTAACCAAAGATAACCTTCATGATAGCATGACAAGAGAAGTTTGATGCAAGAGTTAACCTCCTGATGTCGGTCGAAGTGGGGGATCTTCATCACGTTCAAGATCGTGGAGCACACGAGCTCCTTAATCCAGGACTAGGGAACTATATTGGGCTTCTTCCCAATCGTCTTCATCAGGTACCTATGTGGTGCGAGAATTGCATAGTTCTTTCGGTCTCTGAGGTTGAAGTCATTGATCTTGAGAGATGGCATCAGTCCCAACTGAGGCCCAACTATGTGTATCCCCTTCGGGAGGTACACCGTGATCACCATGTATTCGAAATCATGTGGGACACTATCGCGGTTAACGTGTCATTCAAAGGTAGGATGTGGTATGGCAAGACCGATGGGATCTACTTCGTGTTAGCCAGATCATTGCAGTGTTTTCTTCGTTTCTCAGCAGCGCAACCAGAACGTCATCCAATCGATGGGAATGCTTTCAATCTGTTAGTCGATGATGCCTATATTCCTACAGACATGAATTTCTCAGTCATGAGGTCTACAAGAATATCCTCCACAAACTTCTCTACTTCACTACGCTCGCCTGACATTCACACTTGTACTCAAGGAGTTCGGGTAGGAGAACAGATAGACAAGGTAATCAAACAGATGATGAGGTCTAAATAACACAACGCGGTATGCAATAAATTCTTGATTAGCTCGAATATCTCAGTTGGAAAAAAGTGGTCCCAGTGCAGTGTCCGACGAGTTAAATAGGCAAGCGTCGTAATGGATCCCACCAACGAGTAGGAATACATCCATCAATGCGCATTCATCCATTATGGCGTGGTCTCAACGGTCCAACGATGATATTTCCATCAAAAACTTCATTTCCATCCGTTTTAGAGTGTCATTCTAATGGTCGGGATGCCTCCAACGGTCATATAGATTCTCCTTGGCGAAGCCCCATTCTGCACAGCTCTGCTATTCCAGCGAGGTTCAGGGTCTGCAAGCCTGCCTTATGTGAAGTCTTCTCCAGAACTTCCTGCAGTTTTTTTAATTGTTCTTTCTTCTTACTAAGATTTTTGGCCTTCTTTCCTGTGATTCGAGTCTCTGGATTCCTCTTTCCATTCTTATTCTTATCTTCTCTTAGTGTAGTAACTTCACAATGCTGAGGGTCTTCCAAAGGGTTCAAAGGTAATATCTCTTCTCTTACTATTTCTGGGGTGAATGCACTTATTTCCTGCATGGACAAGTTCTTTAAGCCTTCTTGTGTTCTTTCAACTTCGACAACTAATTCTCTGGCTCTCTATTTCTTCAACTTCTCCTCTTTTTATTCTATTAGTCGCTCTATCTTTCTGGCTATGAAGTCCCTTAATTATTTATTTTTCTGTTCTGTATCTTCCTCTTCTTCTTTCCTTCTGATCTGATCTTTGTCAATCCAGGTCTTTCCTAATAAGAGTGCAAAAGGAGAGTTGTTCTCAACAAACTTAATGACTTCAAATTCTTCTTCGGTCGATGTTACATGAACAATCATAGGTACATTAGTAACTCTTCCACGTAAGGTTATCATCTTTCCTTGAAACAGGCCTATCCTACCCAATGAAGGTATCATAGCAGGCTTTCCCAAAAATTTCCAAGTGCTTTCTGGCATAATATTCACTTGTGTTTCCTTATCCAAGACACAATCTGTGTCGAAGTCTCCTATTCTTGTTTCTATGCATGGCTTCTCTTTTAAGATCTCTGGTTAACTGATGTCTCTATGATCATTCAGTGTTTCTTTTAGCTATAATAACATAGTCTCTAATTCTTTCTGGTTTTCTAACATATCCTTAGTTCCTTCTTCACAGTTTTCTAGTCTCATGTTCATCTTTTCAACTTTGGAAATCATTCTAGGGAAATCCTCAACTTCATGTTCAATAGCTTTACAATAGAGACAAATAGGACCTATACCAGGGCATTCCTTAGCAAGATATCTTGATATTCTGCAATTATAACACAATGTCAATCCTCTCTTTCTTTTAAATGATCCCCAACCTTTCCTGTATCTAGGATCACAGTGATGGACCTGCAATCTACAAAAATTATTTCTAGGTTCTTGCATCCACCTGTTAGTCCAAAAATTCTTTCTATGCATAGGAATAACATATCTTTCACTATCTCTATCAAATCTATTCAGATCGACTCTTTCTTCTAACTGTTCCCTAGTTTTCAGACTATGACAAAATCTATCAAACATACCTAGCTTCATACTTTCGAAGAAAAAATTTCCACTTATATTACCTTTATCAGAGCACAAATCTTTAATATCTTACCTATTTTCTTCAAATCAGACTTCTCTCTTAGCATAGAGCTTTGCAATTCAAGTAGAATACTATGCACTACATCAACAGATCTACACACGTAGCTTTCTCTTTTCTTCAGTTCCCAACAATCACAATTTCAGGTCCCAGCAATTGAACCATTTGTTGGCACAGGGGCAGACCTAGGGTTCGATGCTTTAACAACGAACCAAAAAAACCCTAACTACCATCCCTTTCATCAACAGCTACGAAGAAGATGAAGTCTCACCCGAGCTAGAAGCAGGGGGGGTGAAGGACTAAAGTGTCTACAACCGAGATGGGACATAGAAATGTGATTACAACACTTAACAAAGCACTTAGCCAATCAATATGCATTAGTTCATAAGTCCCATTCACATCGCCGATTAAACCCTAATTACATAATAACGCAGTAATGAGCATATCATACACTTCTTATCATTTAGCACATATCATTAACTCATATCTAGCATTCATTTACCCTACTAAGCATCCATATATCTATCTAACATATATAAAGATCAATGCACTAAGAAAATAAACACATAAACAACATTGCACAAAGCACATCAACATAGGATATATGTGGTTCACCCCAATGTGGGGCTATGTCCACCAACTTCTTCTTCTTCTTTATTAGTCTTCAATCTTTCTACATTCTTCTGCTCCTGTGCACAAAGATATCGAGCCCCACTTTGCACTAGACAGTTGATCTGCGCACAATGCACTACATACACCTTCCTCAAAACCAAGTCAAGGCATAGAGCCAACTCCTCAATATCACAAAGCCTTACATACACCGTCTGTGCACAAAGAAACTTACATTCTCTTTCACTAAGACAATTACAAGTCCTTGCACATAGCTAACACTTACACCCCTTCTTACATCGCTTAGCTATCTATTTATACATTTACAATGAGGCCTAAACATGGATAAACCCATGGGCCGACATCCCATACCCGTTACATAAACCCTAATAACCCAAAAATCCCATAAAACGAGTGAGATCCCGCGATCTCAGCTCCGCCTGGGCGCTCCATCTTCGATCATCCTGTCGAAGTCCCAAAAATGATCAAACACGACCAATGTTCTCTCAAAACTTGGTCGAGGGCCAACAATTCACCACGAATTCTATCTTCAGTTAATCTACCTCGACTAGACTTTCTCTGCAAAGAATATAACAACCCAACAATTTGTCCCTTAGAATTGAATGAAGGATGGATTTTTATTCCAACATTTTCAAGACTAAATTCTTGATGTTCTTTGGAATCAAATTTAGAAACTTGACTAATTAATTTCAAAAACCATCTCGTGATAGCCATTGATCTGTAATTCAAAAAAAACTGGATGGATATTATTGCATAGATTTTGCATATGTGAAGTATTAATGGAGAAAAAATATTTTGAGTGAAACTAAAAGGAATTCAATGAGGAACTCATCTTTAAACCATGAATGTGACCACATGAGGAAATTCAAACACACATAAGATCTTCATTAAATCACACAAAAAAATTAACACAACAAATAGATAAATTCATAAGGCAAAGACATTGTATTTACCCTGGGAACCCAAATGGAAAAAATAACATTCAATTGCCATTGGTCAGTCTTTTTGTTTCTCATCAAATGTGTATGTTATAGTACCATTTGGGTCTTGATGCATTCTCAATCTTGACATGGGAATTTGGGAAGCAATTCATCTCAATCTCAACCAAAGAACCCCTTCTCCTTTGTGGTGCATGATTAAATAGAAAGACGGATTTGTTGGGGGGTCAGTGGGAGTTCAAGAATCCCCAACTCCTCTGCTTCCCCCAAGCCCAACATCGACATTTCCTTTTGTTGGATCATGTTGTCATTGATTCCAATGGTTTGATTGATTAATGTCAAAGGATTGATGTCAAGTGATTAAATGATTGATTGATGTCAATGGATTGATTGATAGGCTTGATTGATTGATGTCAATGGATTGATTGATAGGCTTGATTGATTGATGATTGATGAACAATGTATATGTATTTTCCTTCATGAGAATTATAGATTTCAAGTGGAAACCAATCGATGAAGATGGATCAATAAGTTATCCTTGATAAGAATGCATAGATGAAGATGGATCAATGAGTTGTCATTGATATGATGAAGATGGATTCTTTGATATATGATGCATAGTTTGTTTGATGAAAAGATGACTCATTATTTTCTTGTCATGGTACAAATGGATGAAATCCAAAGTGGTCCCCTTGTGGTGAAAGCCCTCATGGGAAGACGCTTTATGGTTGAGTTATCCTTGAAGTATGGATGGAGAATCCATGCTTATATGTGGAATAATGAGATGAAGATCAATGATTTTGTTGGTGAAACTATCCTAGATGGATAGTGTTTGACATGTCATTTCCGGTGGTATGTGGAATGTCACATATCTCCTCACGGTTTGAGAGTTATGGCCCTACGAAGTTGAAGGACCCCCATATGATGGCTTGAATCCCCATAAGGTCAAAAGAAGTCAAAGTGCTTGAGAAGAAGAAATTATTATTTAAATGATAAAGAGAAGTAACAAAATCAAGAAGGAATATTTAAATGATAAATTATTGGAGAACTTTCTATTTATGCAAAGTGGTTAACCCTAAAATAAGGAAAATAGATTAAGTGACCTAGAAATGGGTAAAGTGACCTAGAGGATGAAAGTATAAATAAGATAGCAATGGTCTCTTGTAAAATATCCTTTGTGTGGATCAATGGAGAGCCTCTTGTGAGATTATCTTTTAGAGTATTAATGGAGAGCTTCTTGTCAAAGCATCTTGGGTGTGGATCTCTTGAGCATGATTGAAGATCAATTATGAGAAAGATATTGTGAGGAGGATCTCATGGACGCATCAAAGTTTCAACAATATTGGAGATATTGACGACAAAAGTCTTGGAGCTTCAGAAACTCTAGTTTCTGAGGTGTACGCGAGCTGTAATGGGCCAGGGCACATACATATGCGGGCTGTATGAGGATAGGGCATGCACAATGGATAAAATCATGGAGATTTGTGTTTGAGTTGATGACTGGCATTTGAAGACTGAAGCAGGTTCCAGATCTGCATTCAATGGGCTCAGATATGTCATTGAGACACTGGTATGGTTACATTGTTGTCTTGATGGATAGTATTGCTTATTTTGTTGTGAATGCTTAGGGCATTCTTGGTATGGTTGTTGTGATGTGGTTTATGCTGGTTGATGGAGTGACCGATACTCTTGTGGTTCAGTTGTGATATGATTGCTATGGTATAATAGTTTCTTATATATTATTGAGTTAGCATTCATATTGATTGGTTGTGGAGCATGAGTAAGCTATTGGAGATTTTGGATGTGTTGTGACCGGTTGGTGGTTAGTTTGGACAGTGGAAGACAGAATAAATTATTCTTACAGGTTGCAGAGGATCTGAGTTTGTGATGAAAAAGATAAACCCTAATAGCTCAGAAGGCATATGGATGTTGTTGTATATATTGGCCACGTACATACGCGAGTTGTAGTGATCCAAGGCATGTACACAGGCAGACTGTGTTGGAAGATTGATTGTTGTCATTGATGTCAACCCTAGTCATGGGTTTTGGACCGCAAGATTGATAAAGGTATTTGGACATGAAGAAAAATGCACATGCATATACAACACCCATGAATGGATAATATACATAATGCTGTTTCCGGTGGTATGTGGCATGTCACATGGATCCTCATGGTTGAGGAGAAATGAATTTTTGAAGATGACAAAGTGAATTGAAAAAGGAAGTACATGTAGGCCCTGAAAATAATTAAAGAAAATAATTACAAAATAAGA
>ML793955.1:304824-316297 GCA_009831015.1 Picea engelmannii
TGCATGGTGTATTGTGGTGTATTGGTGTAACTCTTATATTATTGTTCATTGCTCATTGGATATAATTGAATGGTTTAAGTATAAGTTGAAAAAGGTTTTTAAATTGTACTTGATACTGATTCACCCCCCTCTCAGTATCAACAGACTGCACTACTGACAGGTCGTGTACCTGTTGCAGATTGATATCTATTGAGGATTGTTTCCTCATCTCAGTTGGTGCTAAGGGCGTAAACTGAGTATTTCATTATAGATTTGGTGCTCTTGTAGAGTTGTACTCTATTCAGTTGTTGCTGAAAAACCCCAAGGATTATAGTTCGTAATAAAAAGAAAATTGTACATACATCTTATGTTCTTTGTGTTCCTTGTGGTGATGAATTATTGATGATCTATGTTGTTGATACATGCTACTGATATACATTCACATCTAACTGGTTATAAATGACAACAATGAGTAATGAGTAAAAATTGAATGTTAACTAATGAGTTTTGTGTAAGAAGGAAGTTTTTGTAAAAAGATCCCCACACTCATTCATCCCTGCCTCTAAGTGTGGTATGTGTGTCCAACACCTTTATCTTTTCTTAATTTGAACTTTAGGATATAGTTCTCATGTTTTACAATTTTTTTAATAGTATTATTTTGTTTTTTTTATTCTCTCTTTTTTTTTCCTTTTGATTTTTTCCATGCATACATTAGGAGTACATTGTTAAATGAAGGTGTGTACACTATTCATAATGACATAGGTCCCTTCACTCCATCAATCCCATCTCCTACCTCGTCCATAGTCATGAACTTTGATTTTTCAATTCTCATAGAACGTGAGGTAATAGCCAATCATCTCATTTTGCAGATCCAATTCAAATTAATTTAATATCCATCTAATGGACCTACCATTTAGGTGAAGTTGTTAGGGTTAGAACAAGGTATATTGAATTGATTTTGGCTATAGGGGAAAAGGTTTTAGTACATGTGATTCCTTCTACTTGAGAAAATTCTTTGGAAACTAATCATGCCTTATGTCTTTCAACACTTCCATGTGATGCACAATAAGTTATATACACCCATTTACATCTAAATTTTTTCTTCCTTCTAGAAGTGGTATAAGATCCCAAGTATCATTCATCATTAAGGTGCAATATTCTTCATTTGTTGTTGCATCTCAATCTCGATGTCTAGAAGCTTCTACAAATATATCTGGATCATGAGTTTCTAGAGGTCCACTGAAACTATATGAACATGCATGAAATTGATATGAAGGATCATTGACAACATCACCAACTACTTCTCTTATTGTATGGACTCATCTAAGAAGATGGAGTGCTAGTGCAAATTATTAATGGACTCAACTAGAGGTGGGTGAGACTTTGGAGATTGATTTTCCTCCTCACTATCATCATTTGAAGAAGAAACCATAATGGAAGCACTACTAGAAAACTTTGGAATAGAATATGACACATTTACTAAACATGGATTACTAGTTGAAGATAGAACAACTGTCGAATTGGGCATGTAGACTGAGGAACCTTCATCAAACTTGGCATTTATTCTAAACAAGGAACAATTTGAACACCCTAAGGAAATCACTCACACAAACATACCAAACCTCGCTACACCAATGTATTGCATGGTTAAAACCATCAAAAGGGAAACAATCCACATCCCCTACAAACAAGGCCACTTGAGGTAATATATTAGTGGAAAAATTAAAAATAGTCTACATATGAATCTCTCACAACCAATGATCAACACATAACCATCCATGATCTTTAAATAGAAATCTTGAACCAATCAAGTGTTAAGCTATGGATCTACTGACATTAGTACCGAGGAGAAGATGAACCATCATATCACTTTATGTGTAGAACATAATCGTGACCATCGAATTAGATAATTACAAAAGAACACTAAATAAACACACTTAAAGACACATTAGACCAAGTTGAATTTATTTGAATCCTAAGTGTCTAAATATGCTAACATGTAGGACCTATGAGATCAAGAATTACAAATATTTACATCTACATATTTGATGGCCTTTATCTCAAGGATGTCTCAACTTTCAATATACTTATTTTTTGGTGATGTTTTAAAACATACTCAATATAAGTGCATATTCTTTTGTTGGAAAATTCAATAAGCTATCTAGGATACTCAAATATTCATGTTGAATTAAGTGATTTTGTTTTACTTCTTGATACACTAGGACATTAATGTATCATTGCATGCTCATCGTCCTCAATTTCTCTTTGTTTTCAAAATAAGCATAAACGTTCTTCCTTGTTTAAATTTTTCCACCTCCTTTTTCCACTACTAGGTGATGATAATTTATCTTGAATTGACAAAACACATTTTTTTATCGTAGAGTTTTCTCTTGACGTTATTGTTGTTTTGCGTAAATAATCATCGGAATGATCTCACATTGATGGAGTCTCATATTGTTACTAGGGTCTTTCCACAACTTATCTATTACCCTCTTTTGTAAAGTCTTGAATGACTAATGGCTCATCCAACAAATGTATTCTTCACTTGCCCATTTTTTAATCCATTTCAACCCTTCACAATATCAACTCTTACCTTGGGATGCATTCTTTGCTTGTATCAATAATATGTTCATATATGCATGCTTTATTTTGATCATAACCTTTGTCTTATCATTGTTTATTGATCCTAGTCAATGTAGTTCCAATAATACCCACTTCTTCAAAATGTGTCTCTAACTTGCCAATATAAATACAAAAAATGATAGGGCTACAAATGAAAACTTTTCTTAACCCTTATATTACAATTAATTTATTTTGGCCAACCCCCATTATTCATGAATTTATTAGTTACTTTCTTGTAAAACCTTATGGTCACAACTCTTATTCCAAAGGAACCTTAGATCTTCTAATCTTTCTCATATGTTATGTTTAAGGTATTAAGAGATTTCTTAAAGTCAATGTAGCTTTTTTAAAGTCAATGCAATGACCAAAGAAATTGGTTTTATCATTTCAACAATCTCTTTAATAATCCTAAAAGTAATTAAGTGATAATAACTTTTAAAATGTACTTGACCTTGAACCATTTTCCCATGATTTTCCAATTATAAACTAAATTATCCCTATAACTTAGTTGAAATAGGACTAATCATAATAGTTATATAATTTAAGGGTTATGTTTTGTTACCACTTTTAAAAATAAAAATAATGCAATACTAAAGAACAACTCACCAAAATTAAAAATTCTAAAATAAATTATATATTATAAATGGTAAGAACATAGTCTTTTTAGCATGCCTTTTTCTTCAACTCCACAAGGAAAATAGAAAATAAACTTAAAAATTATAAAGCTTTTTAAAATATAGAATTCCAAACACTCATAATAATCCTATCAATTTAAATAACCAACTTAAAAAAATTCTATAATTTTTTTTTAATATTTTTCTTTTATTTACTTATATAAAATATTAAATATCATTTGCTTAAACAAGCACATAAGCTCTCCTCGTTTCCAAACGTTCGATAAGAGGTGATATGGGAGCTTGACCTCGATTGAGAGATTATATATATTTTTAATAATAGAGTACAAAGTTACAATAAATAAATTATCACATCATATTAAAAATTCAGTAATTAGGTTTTTACTTATATGCATTCAAAGTTTGTCGTGAGCTTTTTAATAAAATTGACAATTCAAAGTTTGTCGTGAACTTTTTATTTGCAGGTTTTGAGTGAGTATTTTCTGATTTTAGGTGATGGCCTCTACCATTTTCAGAAGATACTGTACATCACCCTCAACACCATGTATAGGGACACGGAGAAAAGAGTGACGATTCCACAAAAATAAATAGTGAACTTTTACGACCAAATTGTAATTTTTCTTGACTTCTTGATACTAAGATACATAGGCAACGCTTCAGAAACGAAATATTGGGAAAAATTGCCTTGTAAAATATTGTAATTTTGTAGTCAATTTGGACCGTTCATTATAAGGTCGCATATCTGATAGTAGAAGTTATTTTAGGGATTTTTTCTTTAGAAGGAAACCCTGTTTTATGAGGGAATTGTATTGCGGCTGCGTATGTGTGTGATTATTGTATTCTGAGAGAGAAGATTGTGAGAGGAAGAAGAGGAAGTTACAATAGTTGAGATGTAGGTTGTATCCCTTCATTTTGTTGGATAATAAAAAGAAAAGACCTAGCAATTTCTTTGGTGGACGTATTCCACACTGGGTGATCCACGTATATTTGTGTCTCTATTGTATTGTGTATCTTCAGTGTTTTATTTCCACTTTTTTTTTTTATTTCTCTGTGATCATGTTTTTCTAACATTCTTTTGTAGTGGTGTATCTGGATGACATCCTCATCTACAACAAGACTTGGGCAGAGAACTTGCAGCATATTCAGCGGGTTATGCACACTCTACAGCAACATAAGCTATATTCCAACTTGGAAAAATTCTCCTTAGGCATGGACAGGGTCCAGTACCTAGGCTACATTGTTGATGAGCATGGTGTGCATGTGGATCCATCCAAGATCCAGTTCATCTATGACTGGCCATCCCCAACCACGCTCACTAAGCTTCAGAGCTTCTTAGGCCTTGCCGATTTATATTGCAGGTTCATGTTGGGATTCTCCCATATTGCATGGGCCCTCAGCCAAGTAACAAAGGGTGGCGGTAAGGAAAATTTTGTGTAGGGCTTGTCCAAACACCAATCGTTCGATGATTTGAAGCAACGCTTATGCTCAGCCCCAGTGGTTTCATTACTTGACCTTACACCATCACCAAGGCTATGGGACAAAATTATTTTGAGCTCAACATTCCCCCTTTCCTTGGATTGCACCCAGTGTTCAATGTGGAATCTCCTTCGGCCATATTTTCCACTATTATTGGACACCTCAGAGATAACAGAACAATTGACACCAACAAAGCTCAACCCTAACAACATGGAACAAAAATCCACAGATCATATCGTGGATTTAGAGGTCAAGGGAACTCTTCAACAGAGGATCCATATTTATCGGGTTTTCAAAGAAGGACAACTCTTACACCAAGGCAAGTGGCTCACCCGGGGCCAAATTCAATAGAGGTTTCCTCATTTAATGGGGGAATTCAATGCAATGGAGACTATGGCTTCCTAAGGGGGGAGGATTGATCCAGGTGGATATTGATGGCCACCCACCTATTCCAACTGGTTCATCTTGGCAGTTTTTCAGTTTGACATTTTTTTCCTAGTTTTTGGGTCCTGAACTTCCGGGCCCGTTTTGAGGCCCTAAACAATGTTTTTAGGGATCACCATCGTAAACCTATAGATTTCGTCAATTTTTACAGCATAATGTGTATTCCTCAGATAGACCTTTCCAACAGGCTATCATGCACCTAAAACAAAGATTGTATGCAAAATTTACGACCCTATGAAGTTGATGTACTAACTTACTTCAATGGGACCCACATGACTTTTGGCGCTTCCTCTTCTAGGGTTAGTTTTTTGTATATATAGGGTTTTGGAATTCATGTTTATTGTAAAAAAGATTTCAAATCCTAATCATAATCATCTTCTTGCGAATGAGCGCAACCGTCACATCTCTTCTTAGAGACAAGCTACCACCATTATAGCAAGCTTGTTTTCAGTTTGCATTTTACAGTTTCAACATATTTATTTATTGAATATAATCCAATTTTACTGTATCTATGGTATTGTTCTTTGTATCTCTGTGTGAATAATAATAACAATCTGTGTTCATTTCATTATGCTCATTAAATATGGATCAATTGCGCTTTGACTGTTGCAACTTACCTTCATATCTCTCTACTCAAACCCAATTCCTGAATACGACCTTTGTAGCCATACCACTTCTTTTCTTCCATGAGTGGCCACGATGTATTCAACTTTTGTTGTTGACAAGGCTATGACCGCTTGTTTCTTACTCATCCAACTGATTTCTCCACCAAACATCTTGAAGACATGTTTGTTTGTCAACCTCCGTCGATCTAAATCTCCAACCCAGTCAACATCGACAAAGCCATGTACATTTAATTTACCACTGTCACCTCTAGGTCTTCCTTGGTAGCATATAGTATAGTCCTTCGTGCCACATAAATACCTAAATACTCTCTTGACAACAGTCCAGTGCTCCTTTCCAGGTGTCGACATGTTCCTACTCAACACTCCCACTGCATGGGAAATGTCTTGTCGAGTGCAGACCATCGCATACATTAGACTACCAACAAGACTTGCATAGGAAACACATATGATGTCCTATATTTATTCCTATGTCTTTGGACATTGTACAACATTAATCCTTTCTCCCACTGGAATTGGTTTGCAATCCTGCATGTTGAACTATTTCAGAGTTGTTTCAATATACTTCGTCTGATTCAACCATAGTTTTCTAGTGGCTCGATCTCTCTTAATCTCCATTCCTAGAATGAAGTTAGCTGCACCGAGATCCTTCATATCAAACTTGGAGGATAGTTACTTCTTCACCTCCTTTATTGTGTCCATGTTGTTTCCAATCAACAACATGTCATTGACATACAAAGCTACATATGTGAAACGCCCACCTTCTTCCTTGGAATATATGAAGTGATCAACTTTGCTTCTCACAAATCCCAGACTAAGGATGTATGTGTCTAACTTCTGGTACCACATCCTTGGAGATTGCTTTAAACTGTAGAGGGATATTTTCAGTTTTCACACCAACTCTTGTTTTCCATTTACTACAAATCCTTCAGGTTGTTTCATGTAGATTTATTTTTCCAGGTCCCCATGTAGGAACATTGTCTTCACATCCATCTGTTCTATTTCTAGATCAAATGTTGCAGCTAGAGACATTAGTACTTTAATGGAAGTTAGTTTTCCAACAGGGGAAAATATCTCACCGAGATCGACTCCCTCTACTTGGGAATAAAATTTCTCTACCAGTTGAGCCTTGAACTTCTCGACTTGTCCTGTGACATTCATCTTCTTCTTGAATACCCATTTTCTACTGAAAATCTTTCTTCCACTAGGAAATTTGACTAAATCCCATGTCTCATTCTTGTGCAAGGATTCCATCTCTTCAACCATGGCGTCCTTCTAGAGTTTACCCTATGCCAAGTCAAATGTCTCACCAACTGACTTGGGCTCATCGTCAATGGAAGTTAACACAATTGCGGAATGGGAGTTAGGCGGACTATACCTTTCGACTGGTTTTTTTACTCTTTTTTACCTCCTTACCACCGAAGTGTGTTTTTCCACCTCTTCCTCAGATTTAGTCAACTCATCTGAATCATCTTCTTCATTCCTCAGTTCAAACCGCACCATCTCAGGATTTTTCTCGTTCTAAACAACTTCTTCAGGCTTAGACTTACCTCTGACTTCTCTGAAGGCCACATCTCGACTGTACATTTTTATCCTTAATGCAGTATCCCAGAGCTTATATCCTTTCATTCTTTCTTTATATCCAATGAAAATACACTTTACTTCCTTCTTGTCCAACTTGCTCCTTTTTTCCTTGGGGACATGCACTAATGCCTCACAGCCAAATACTTTGAGATGTGCAACCGAAGGCTTATTACCCGACCATACCTCATATGGATTCATGTTAACTAGCACTGATGAAGGAGACATATTCACAAGATATCTTGTAGTGTCGACTACCTCTGCCTAGAATTCTTGTGCGAGCCCAATACCACTGAGCATGCTCCTTGCCTTATCCATCAACGTTATGTTCATTCTCTCAGAAACTCCATTTTGTTTTGAGGTATATGGTGTGGTATTTTTGTGTGCTATGCCACACTTCTTGTATAACTGATCAAATTCTTTTTAATAGAATTCACCACCATTGTCAGTTCTCAACACCTTAATATTATTATCTGTCTCGTTTTATACAAGATCTTTAAACTCTTTAAATTTCTCGAAAACCTATGATTTCTTCCTTTGGAATTATATCTGTGTCCTCCTGGAAAAATCATCTATGAAGGAGACATAATACAGGAATCCACAAAGTGAAGGCACTGAAATCAAGCCAAACACATCACTATGCACCAATTATAGAATCCCATTTTTCCATGTCGTTCCAGATGGAAACCTCACCTGACTTTGTTTTCCATATATGCAATGTTCACAAAACTTGACTTCTAAACCACATTTAGGAAAAACTTCGACCATACCTTTGATGTGCATAACTCGAAGTCTTTTTTCTCCAATGTGTCCCATCTTCTCATTCCATAGCATGGTTGGGTCGATTTTATCATGTCTTGTCGAGTCGGTTTGTACTAACTCAGCCTGAGTAAGGTTGAGTTGAGTCGAAGTCGAGTCGAATTTAGGAGAAACGATGTTGTTTCATCCAGTGGAGTTGGCATTCCCTGAAAAATTGTATAGGGTTCCAATCTAAACTCCTTTCATTAATACCATCACACCTCTGACCATATTGCACGAATCCTTCTGAAACAGAGTGTGTACCCCAACATCACTCATCTTATTGACAAATATAAGATTTCTTGCCAAACATTGAATGTGTAGCACACCTGGAAGGGTTCTTTTCCTCCCATCCTATAGTATCAGTCGAACTCTTCCTCGTCCAATAATTTTGGTTGTTGATTCATCTCCCACGAACAAATCACCTCCATTATATCGTTCATACTCGCAGAATCATTCTTTATGTGGTGTCATATTATAAGATGCTCATGAGTCGATTAACCAAACACCTTGATCTGACTGTGTACTATTCAATGTCAGGTACACATCACCTCCCTTATCCAAGGTTGTCTTTGTCTCAGTCCACTGCTTCTCGTCGGATCTCGTACTGACTTCCATCACCATTGACTTACAGTCCTTTTTTTAATTCCCAGCTTTACTACATTTCCAACATCTTCTTTTTTATTGAACCAAGGATCTAGATCTATCCTTTGACTTAGAATTTCTACCAGATAATTTTCCTTTATCTCTTTCAACGGGTCGACTCTCACCACTAAATAATCTTTGGTTCACCCTTCCATGTTCTTTCTTCTCATTTCTTCTAACAACAGAGAAGCAACCACATCTTCTAGTGCTAGTGAAGTTGTACTACTCCCTATAGCCATGACTAAGCTATCCCAGGAGTCCGGAAAAGAACATAATAGGCTTATACACTTCTCCTCCTCAGTGATTTTAATATCCACAGATGACAACTGGCTTAAAATGGTGTTAAACACATTTAAATTCTCATTCTTAGAAGATATAGTTTCTTTCTGAGAAACAACTTATTTACCAATGATTTCGACTGATATAAGCTTCCCATCTTGTCCCACAGTTTCTTGAGTGAATCTTCACTTGATACATTCAACATCAATAAATCTTCAAGACAAAGTTGAATCACACTTCTTTCTCTTCTTTCGAGTTTCTCTCATTCTTCCATCAACATGCATGTTGGATGGGTACTTGGACATACCGTTGTCCATTGTTCTCGATCTACAAGAAGATATTTCATTTTAAGCTTCCAAAGCTCAAATTTTTGGCCATTGAATTTTTCTATCTCTATTCTTGAGTTGCTCGCCATTCTTTACCATGATCTTTAACGCAATTTATGAATTACAACTCTTACTATGCCTAGGGTTTAGTTCTCATATTAAAGATTGGTAAATCAAGATTTGATACACTCGTCAAAGCATAACATGGATATGATACCACTTGTCAGGAAATGAGAGACACTTCCACACTAAACCTAGTAGAGGAGAAGAATAATTTAATCAAGAATGTAAATGGCAAAGCAATCACACAGTACACAAAGATTTTACCCTGGAAACCCAAACCAGGGAAACCAACATTCCTTGAGTGTTCTTCTCTCTTGTTGTCTTATTCAATCTGAATAAAAGGTTACATGTCCAACCTTTTTCCACACCTAATATACAATCAACATCATACCCTCTTGCATGTGCAAGAACAACCTTGTAGCCAATCCAGCTTATATATGCATGACCAACAACCTACATCTAAAGATTTCTCTAAAGACTAGATATCCTATGATATATGTATTAGATTTTACAGTCTTACAACACGCCTCTTTATAGGATTTACAATAGGAAAAATGCTAAATACTTGGAGCCCAAAAATGGTTACAGATCCATGCATATCATTGGCTACAAATCTCACAAATCTCATAATTTTGTTACAGTCAACTCCAAGTCGTATTACTAGTCGAATACCAGTAGGCCTTCATTCGGTCTTCAATCGGTCGCCAAATGTCTGCCTATCGACCTCATGTTTGTTGACCTCTTCGACTTGTTGTCGATGCCTTTACCATGTCGAACTTCCTCAACCTTTGACATCGAGTTTACCTGGTCGACTAACCTCTACTTTTGACTTGTTGTCGATCCGCCACAACTTCGACCTTCGGTCGATCCACCTCGACTAGTCTTTCACTGCAAAAAATATAAAAACCCAACAATTTGTCCCTTGACATTAAATGAAGGATGGATTTTGATTCCAACATTTTCAAGACTAAATTCTTGATGTTCTTTGGAATCAAATTTAGAATCTCAGCTAATTGATTGCAAAAACCATCTCGTGATAGCCATTGATCTCTAATTCAATAAAAAAATGGATGTATATTATTGCATAGATTTTGCATACATGAAGTATTAATGGAGAACATAGATTTTGAGTGAAACTAAAAAGGAATTCAATGAGGATCTCATCTTTAAACCATGAATATGACCTCCTGAGGAAATTTAAATACACATAAGAGCTTCATTAAATCACACAAAAAATTTAACACGATAAATAGAGAAATTCATAAGACAAAGACATTGTATTTACCCTGGAAACCCAGATGAGAAAAATAACATTCGATTGGCTTTGGTCAGTCTTTTTATTTCTCATAAAATGTGTATGTTATAGTACCATTTGTCTCTTGATACATACTCAATCTTGACATGGGAATTTGGGAAGCAATTCCTCTCAATCTCAACCACAGAACCCCTTCTCCTTTGTGGTGCATGAATAAATAGAAATATGGCTATGTTGGGGGGTCAGCGGGAGTCCAGGAATCCCTAACTCCTTGGCTTCCCCCAAGCCTAACATTGGAAACTCCTTTATATTTTCTCAATTGGAACTTTAGGGTATAGTTCTCATGTTTTACAGTTTTTTTAATAGTATTATTTTGTTTTTCTTCTTCTCTATTTTTATCCTTTTAATTTTTTTCATGCATACATTAGGAGTACATTGTTAAATGAAGGCATGTACACTATTCACAATGCAATGGATTCTTTCATCCCATCTCCTACCTCGCCCATAGTCATGAACTTTGATTTTTCAATTCTCATAGAACGTGAGGTAATAGCAAATCATGTCATTTTGCAGATCCAATTTGAATTAATTTAATATCCATCTAATGGACCTCCCATTTAGGTGAAGTTGGTAGGGTTAGAACAAGGTAGATTGAATTCATTTTGGCTATAGCGGAAAATGTTTTAGTACAGATGATTCCTTCTACTTGAGAAAATCCTTTTGCAACTAATCATGTCTTATGTCTTT
>ML793955.1:324779-343339 GCA_009831015.1 Picea engelmannii
TTCAAATACGGGAATATCAAAATTAACCTGTACCTTGAAAGGCGAGGTGCCTCCAAAGTGGTCGCTTGATGAAGATGCACCTGATGCTATCGGTAGGCGTTGAAGGATGTGGGAAAAATTCTCCATCATTTCGTCCCTTTGTCACGTGAGAGCTTGCTCAAGCAACAGTTTGATAGGATCGTCTGCTCCGTCATTTTTCTTTTCTTCCGCCATTGAGGGTTTCTTGGGTGTGCGAGAGAAATTGTCTTCAAGAGAGACAAGCTCGAGACCCAACTTGCTATACTCGGACCTCGTCGGAGACATGCACTGAAAAATGATCAAGAGCAGCCTTCTCTGATACCACTGATCCGGATTATTTTCGGCACGAAATGAGAGCGGAGATATAATAAAGAAATGCACAGAGATATTGCATATATCCAGTGATATAACAGAAATATATCAGAGATGCAACCATAAACACAGAGATACAATAATACACGATTTCTATTAATGAAATAAATGTACAGAGACTGTAAAAATACAGAGTGAAAGACTCGCTAGAATGGTGGCAGCTTATCTCTGGGAAGAGATGTGATGGCTACTCGCATTTGCAAGAATATGGTTACAATGAGGCTCTGGAGGCCTTTTTACAATAATCGGGAATGCCAAAAGTCCTAGAAATCCAAAAACCTTACCCTAGGAGATGAAGCGCCAAAAGTCATGTGGGCCTCGTTTGGGTAAATTGGTGCATCAACTTCCCGTGGTTGTAACTTTTGCATACGATCTCCGTTTTAGGCGTGTGATAGCTCGTTGGAAAGGTATCATCGAGGAGATTCGTTTTGGGGGCTCAATATGCCTTTGTCTATAATTGAGAACCTAGATCTCAAAATACCTTCATTTGGACCCTCAAAATGGCCCCGGAAGTTAAAACCTGCTAAAAATAGTAAATTGGCAAAATGGTCAGAAAACTGTTTTGAGCCATTTGGAAAAGGTGGGTGGCCCCCTATATCCACCTGGATCAGGGGGAGTGGTTTTTTCATTCACAGATGTGGGTGAAGGGGACCTTTCTACATTTTATTGTTGATAGCGGAAGCCAGAAAAACCTCATCTCAACAGAGGTCGTCAAACAGTTGGGATTGTCGACAACACCACACCCGCAACCATATAACATCAGGTGTCTTCAGCAAGGACGAGATCTCCGTGTCAGCCAACAGTGTCGATTGTCATACAACATCCAACCCTTCAAGGATGAAGTATTATGTGATGTTGCCCCACTGGATGTCTGTGATGTTCTCTTAGGTCAACCGTATATGTGGAGACGTCACGTTCTTTATGAGTCTCGACCCCGTAGTGTCATTGTTACTTTGGGGGGTCATCTCTACAGAATACCAGAGGTAGTTCCAACTATTGTTCCACCTAAAAAGTTTTGCAAGGTAGTATCCCATACTGCAAAATTCAGCTTCTTCATAATCTGTTCAAAAGGGGAACAAAAGGAAACTGCAACCACTACAGCCTCACCCCCTGCACCTTCTATCCAACAGAAGAAGGTTGAGAAGGTTGCAGCAAAGCACAAATATTCCTTCTGCACACCCTCCTCTCATGTAGCTCGACTTGTTGAACAACCTCAGCTTCAACAGGTTCATGACAAACTTCCACAAACTAAGTAGTGTGACGTCTCCAACAATACAAGCAGCTCACCCAGATGCAGATCCAGCAAACACTTTTTCCTCTTCCCCAGGAACTCAACGCAATGGATACCATTGCTCCATAAGGAGGGAGGATTGATCCAGGTGGATATCGGTGGCCACCCGTCTTTTCCGACTGGCTCAAAATAGTTTTCTGGCAATTTTGGCAATTTACTATTTTTAGCAGGTTTTAACTTCCGGGGCCATTTTGAGGGCCTAAATGAAGTTTTTTCGAGATAAAGGTTCTCAAAGATATCTAAAGGCATTATTTATCCCACAAAATGAATCTCCTCGACGATACCTTACCAACGAGCTATCATACGCCTAAAACGAAGATCGTATGCAAAAGTTACGACCCCGGGAAGTTGATGTACTAACTTACCCAAACGGGGCCCACATGACTTTTGGCGCTTCATCTCCTAGGGTTAGGTTTTTGGATGTCTAGGTTTTTGGCATTCCTGATTATTGTAAAAAGGCCTTCAGAGCCTCATTGTAATCATCTTCTTACGAATGTGAGTAGCCGTCACATCTCTTCTTAGAGATAAGTTGCCACCATTCTAACGAGTCTTTCACTCTGTATTTTTACAGTCGCTGTACATTTCTTTCAATAATAGAAATCATGTATTACTATATCTCTGTGATTATGGTTGCATATATGATATATTTCTGTTATATTATTGGATATACGTGATATCTCTATACATTTATTTATTATATCTCCGCTCTCATTTCGTGCCAAAAATAATCCGAATCAAACTTCAACTCCTCCTTAGTTTCATCCCTGCACACGGTGATGTACATGAAGTGTCGGTCTACGTGAAACTTTGCTAGCGACCTGCACTGATTGAGTGTATTCGGTGTCATTCAGGGGAATTATTCAATGGTGCACTTCAGTTGTAGGTACTAAGTATGGAAGACAACATTTGACTGCCACTGCTTCGCCATATCATTCGTGTACCACAAGGTGGAGAACCTTGTGGCCAACGACATCGATGGCTCGACTTCTGGGAAGGCTTCTCCTTCTGGCATTTGCGAAGCGAAAAATGTGATTAGTACCAATAGCCAACTAAAGTAAAACTCATACCCTTGATCTTGTACTTCGCGACAGTCCTTTTCCAGATCATTGACGAGATAATGCACCGAATTCACCTGCATTCCTTCGACGCATTTCCCTGCGAGGTCCACTACAAACCCTGTGACTTATGTCAGTTAGTTCTTTATGATGAGCTTTCCAAAAATTAGTTGGAAAGCAAGGCGAACTGCGCCATCTTGGATGGAGGCTACCTTGTAGCCTTGCCTCCCCTTCTCTACATCGCCATAGTCTTATTTTATACATTGGGCCAAGGAGAGATCTGACGTCTTCCCTGGGTAGAGCTAGTGAGGGTTTGGTCCCTGCATGCTTAATCCAATGATCAGGTGGATCAACGTCGGATCCACAGTGGTGTGCCTATATAACCAAAGATAACCTCCATGATAACATGACAGGAGAAGTTTGATGCAAGAGTTAACCTCCTGATGTCGGTCGAAGTGGGGGATCTTCATCACGTTCAAGATCGTGGAACACACAAGCTCCTTAATCCATGACTGGGGAACTATATTGGGCTTCTTCCCATTCATCTTCATCAGGTACCTATGTGGCGCGAGCATCGCATAGTTCTTTCGGTCTCTGAGCTTGAAGTCATTGATCTTGAGAGATGGGATCAGTCCCAACTTAGGTTCAACTGCATGTATCCCCTTCGGGAGGTACACAGTGATCAGCGTGTATTCGAAATCACGTGGGTCACTATCGTGGTTAACCGTTCCATTTAAAGGTAGGATGTGGTATGGCAAGACCGATGGGATCTACTTCGTGTTAGCTAGATCATTGCGGTGTTTGCTTTGTTTCTCAGCAGCGCAACCAAAACGTCGTCCAATCGATGGGGATGCTTTCAATCCGCCAGTCGATGATGCCTATATTCCTACAGACATGAATTTCTCAGTTATGAGGTCTACAAGAATTTCCTCCACAGACTTCTCTACTGCGCTACGCTCGCCTGACATTCACACTTGTACTCAAGGAGTTTGGGTAGGATAACAGATAGACAAGGTAATCAAACGGACGATGAGGTCTAAATAACACAACTCGGTATGCAATAAATTCTTGATTAACTTGAATATCTCAATTGGAAAAAAGTGGTCCCAGTGCAGTGTCCGATGAGTTAAACAGGCAAGCGTCGTAATGGATCCCACCAATGAGTAGGAATACATTCGTCAATGCGCATTCATCCATTATGGTGCGGTCTCAATGGTCCAACGACTATCTTTTCATCAATAACTGCATTTCTATCCATTTCAGAGTGTCATTCTAATGGTCGAGATGCCTCCAATGGTCATATAGATTCTCCTTGGTGAAGCCTCATTCTGCACGGTTCTTCTATTCCAGCGAGGTTCAAGGTATGCAAGCCTGCCTTCTATGAAGTCTTCTCTAGAACTTCCTGCAGTTTTTTTAATTGTTCTTTCTTCTTACTAAGCTTTTTGGCCTTCTTTCCTGTGATTTGAGTCTCTGGATTCCTCTTTCCATTCTTATTCTTATCTTCTCTTAGTGTAGTAACTTCACAATGCTGAGGGTCTTCCAAAGGGTTCAAAGGTAATATCTCTTCTCTTACTATTTCTGGGGTGAATGCACTTATTTCCTGCATGGACAAGTTCTTTAAGCCTTCTTGTGTTCTTTCAACTTCGACAACTAATTCTCTGGCTCTCTATTTCTTCAACTTCTCCTCTTTTTATTCTATTAGTCGCTCTATCTTTCTGGCTATGAAGTCCCTTAATTATTTATTTTTCTGTTCTGTATCTTCCTCTTCTTCTTTCCTTCTGATCTGATCTTTGTCAATCCAGGTCTTTCCTAATAAGAGTGCAAAAGGAGAGTTGTTCTCAACAAACTTAATGACTTCAAATTCTTCTTCGGTCGATGTTACATGAACAATCATAGGTACATTAGTAACTCTTCCACGTAAGGTTATCATCTTTCCTTGAAACAGGCCTATCCTACCCAATGAAGGTATCATAGCAGGCTTTCCCAAAAATTTCCAAGTGCTTTCTGGCATAATATTCACTTGTGTTTCCTTATCCAAGACACAATCTGTGTCGAAGTCTCCTATTCTTGTTTCTATGCATGGCTTCTCTTTTAAGATCTCTGGTTAACTGATGTCTCTATGATCATTCAGTGTTTCTTTTAGCTATAATAACATAGTCTCTAATTCTTTCTGGTTTTCTAACATATCCTTAGTTCCTTCTTCACAGTTTTCTAGTCTCATGTTCATCTTTTCAACTTTGGAAATCATTCTAGGGAAATCCTCAACTTCATGTTCAATAGCTTTACAATAGAGACAAATAGGACCTATACCAGGGCATTCCTTAGCAAGATATCTTGATATTCTGCAATTATAACACAATGTCAATCCTCTCTTTCTTTTAAATGATCCCCAACCTTTCCTGTATCTAGGATCACAGTGATGGACCTGCAATCTACAAAAATTATTTCTAGGTTCTTGCATCCACCTGTTAGTCCAAAAATTCTTTCTATGCATAGGAATAACATATCTTTCACTATCTCTATCAAATCTATTCAGATCGACTCTTTCTTCTAACTGTTCCCTAGTTTTCAGACTATGACAAAATCTATCAAACATACCTAGCTTCATACTTTCGAAGAAAAAATTTCCACTTATATTACCTTTATCAGAGCACAAATCTTTAATATCTTACCTATTTTCTTCAAATCAGACTTCTCTCTTAGCATAGAGCTTTGCAATTCAAGTAGAATACTATGCACTACATCAACAGATCTACACACGTAGCTTTCTCTTTTCTTCAGTTCCCAACAATCACAATTTCAGGTCCCAGCAATTGAACCATTTGTTGGCACAGGGGCAGACCTAGGGTTCGATGCTTTAACAACGAACCAAAAAAACCCTAACTACCATCCCTTTCATCAACAGCTACGAAGAAGATGAAGTCTCACCCGAGCTAGAAGCAGGGGGGGTGAAGGACTAAAGTGTCTACAACCGAGATGGGACATAGAAATGTGATTACAACACTTAACAAAGCACTTAGCCAATCAATATGCATTAGTTCATAAGTCCCATTCACATCGCCGATTAAACCCTAATTACATAATAACGCAGTAATGAGCATATCATACACTTCTTATCATTTAGCACATATCATTAACTCATATCTAGCATTCATTTACCCTACTAAGCATCCATATATCTATCTAACATATATAAAGATCAATGCACTAAGAAAATAAACACATAAACAACATTGCACAAAGCACATCAACATAGGATATATGTGGTTCACCCCAATGTGGGGCTATGTCCACCAACTTCTTCTTCTTCTTTATTAGTCTTCAATCTTTCTACATTCTTCTGCTCCTGTGCACAAAGATATCGAGCCCCACTTTGCACTAGACAGTTGATCTGCGCACAATGCACTACATACACCTTCCTCAAAACCAAGTCAAGGCATAGAGCCAACTCCTCAATATCACAAAGCCTTACATACACCGTCTGTGCACAAAGAAACTTACATTCTCTTTCACTAAGACAATTACAAGTCCTTGCACATAGCTAACACTTACACCCCTTCTTACATCGCTTAGCTATCTATTTATACATTTACAATGAGGCCTAAACATGGATAAACCCATGGGCCGACATCCCATACCCGTTACATAAACCCTAATAACCCAAAAATCCCATAAAACGAGTGAGATCCCGCGATCTCAGCTCCGCCTGGGCGCTCCATCTTCGATCATCCTGTCGAAGTCCCAAAAATGATCAAACACGACCAATGTTCTCTCAAAACTTGGTCGAGGGCCAACAATTCACCACGAATTCTATCTTCAGTTAATCTACCTCGACTAGACTTTCTCTGCAAAGAATATAACAACCCAACAATTTGTCCCTTAGAATTGAATGAAGGATGGATTTTTATTCCAACATTTTCAAGACTAAATTCTTGATGTTCTTTGGAATCAAATTTAGAAACTTGACTAATTAATTTCAAAAACCATCTCGTGATAGCCATTGATCTGTAATTCAAAAAAAACTGGATGGATATTATTGCATAGATTTTGCATATGTGAAGTATTAATGGAGAAAAAATATTTTGAGTGAAACTAAAAGGAATTCAATGAGGAACTCATCTTTAAACCATGAATGTGACCACATGAGGAAATTCAAACACACATAAGATCTTCATTAAATCACACAAAAAAATTAACACAACAAATAGATAAATTCATAAGGCAAAGACATTGTATTTACCCTGGGAACCCAAATGGAAAAAATAACATTCAATTGCCATTGGTCAGTCTTTTTGTTTCTCATCAAATGTGTATGTTATAGTACCATTTGGGTCTTGATGCATTCTCAATCTTGACATGGGAATTTGGGAAGCAATTCATCTCAATCTCAACCAAAGAACCCCTTCTCCTTTGTGGTGCATGATTAAATAGAAAGACGGATTTGTTGGGGGGTCAGTGGGAGTTCAAGAATCCCCAACTCCTCTGCTTCCCCCAAGCCCAACATCGACATTTCCTTTTGTTGGATCATGTTGTCATTGATTCCAATGGTTTGATTGATTAATGTCAAAGGATTGATGTCAAGTGATTAAATGATTGATTGATGTCAATGGATTGATTGATAGGCTTGATTGATTGATGTCAATGGATTGATTGATAGGCTTGATTGATTGATGATTGATGAACAATGTATATGTATTTTCCTTCATGAGAATTATAGATTTCAAGTGGAAACCAATCGATGAAGATGGATCAATAAGTTATCCTTGATAAGAATGCATAGATGAAGATGGATCAATGAGTTGTCATTGATATGATGAAGATGGATTCTTTGATATATGATGCATAGTTTGTTTGATGAAAAGATGACTCATTATTTTCTTGTCATGGTACAAATGGATGAAATCCAAAGTGGTCCCCTTGTGGTGAAAGCCCTCATGGGAAGACGCTTTATGGTTGATTTATCCTTGAAGTATGGATGGAGAATCCATGCTTATATGTGGAATAATGAGATGAAGATCAATGCTTTTTTTGGTGAAACTATCCTAGATGGATAATGTTTAACATGTCATTTCCGGTGGTATGTGGAATGTCACATATCTCCTCACGGTTTGAGAGTTATGGCCCTACGAAATTGAAGGACCCCCATATGATGGCTTGAATCCCCATAAGGTCAAAAGAAGTCAAAGTTCTTGAGAAGAAGAAATTATTATTTAAATGATAAAGAGAAGTAACAAAATCAAGAAGGAATATTTAAATGATAAATTATTGGAGAACTTTCTATTTATGCAAAGTGGTTAACCCTAAAATAAGGAAAATAGGTTAAGTGATCTAGAAATGGGTAAAGTGACCTAGAAGATGAAAGTATAAATAAGATAGCAATGGTCTCTTGTAAAATATCCTTTGTGTGGATCAATGTAGAGCCTCTTGTGAGATTATCTTTTGGAGTATTGATGGAGAGCTTCTTTTGAGAGCTTCTTGTGAAAGAATCTTGGGTGTGGATCTCTTGAGCATGATTGAAGATCAATTCTGAGAAAGAGATCATGAGGAGGATCTCATGGACGCATCAAAGTTTCAGCAATATCAAAGATATTGACGGCAAAAGTCTCGGAGCTTCAGAAACTCTAGTTTCTGAGGTGTACGCGGGTTGTAATGGACCAAGGCGTATACATACATAGGCTGTATGAGGATAGGGCATGCACAATGGATAAAATCATGGAGATTTGTGTTTGAGCTGATGACTGGCATTTGAAGACTGAAGCAGGTTCCAGATCTACATTCAATGGGCTCGAATATGTCATTGAGACACTGGTATGGTTGCATTGTTGTCTTGATGGATAGTATTGCTTGTTGTGTTGTGAATTCTTAGGGAATTCTTGGTATGGTTGTTGTGATGTGGTTTATGCTGGTTGATGGAGTGACCAATACTCTTGTGGTTCAGTTGTGATATGATTGCTATGGTATACTAGTTTCTTATACATTATTGAGTTAGCATTCATATTGATTGGTTGTGGAGCATGAGTAAGCTATTGGAGAGTTTGGATGTGTTGTGACTGGCTGGTGGTTAGTTTGGACAGTGGAAGACATAATAAATTATTCTTACAGGTTGCAGAGGATCTAAGTTTGTGATGAAAGAGATAAAACCTAATAGCTCAGAAGGCATATGGATGTTGTTGTATATATTGGCCACGTACATACGCGGGTTGTAGTGATCCAGGGAACATACACCCGCAGACTGCACTACTGACAGGTCGTGTACCTGTTGCAGATTGATATCTGTTGAGGATTGTTTCCTCATCTCAGTTGATGCTGAGGGTGTAAACTGAGTATTGCATTATAGAGCTAGTGCTCTTGTAGAGTTGTACTCTATTCAGTTGTTGCTGAAAAACCCCAAGGATTATAGTTCGTAATAAAAATAAAATTGTACATACATCTTATGTTCTTTGTGTTCCTTGTGGTGATGAATTATTGATGATTTATGTTGTTGATACATGCTATTGATATACGTTCACATCTAACTGGTTATAAATGACAACAATGAGTAATGAGTAAAAATTGAATGTTAACTAATGAGTTTTGTGTAAGAAGGAAGTTTTTGTAAAAAGATCCCCACACTCATTCATCCCTGCCTCTAAGTGTGGTATGTGTGTCCAACACCTTTATCTTTTCTTAATTTGAACTTTAGGATATAGTTCTCATGTTTTACAATTTTTTTAATAGTATTATTTTGTTTTTTTTATTCTCTCTTTTTTTTTCCTTTTGATTTTTTCCATGCATACATTAGGAGTACATTGTTAAATGAAGGTGTGTACACTATTCATAATGACATAGGTCCCTTCACTCCATCAATCCCATCTCCTACCTCGTCCATAGTCATGAACTTTGATTTTTCAATTCTCATAGAACGTGAGGTAATAGCCAATCATCTCATTTTGCAGATCCAATTCGAATAAATTTAATATCCATCTAATGGACCTCCCATTTAGGTGAAGTTGTTAGGGTTAGAACAAGGTATATTGAATTCATTTTGGCTATAGGGGAAAAGGTTTTAGTACATGTGATTCCTTCTACTTGAGAAAATTCTTTGGAAACTAATCATGCCTTATGTCTTTCAACACTTCCATGTGATGCACAATAAGTTATATACACCCATTTACATCTAATTTTTTTCTTCCTTCTAGAAGTGGTACAAGATCCCAAGTATCATTCATCATTAAGGAACGATATTCTTCATTTGTTGTTGCATCTCAATCTCGATGGCTAGAAGCTTCTACAAGTATTTCTGGGTCATGAGTCTCTAGAGGTCCACTGAAACTATATGAACATGCATGAAATTTATATGAAGGATCATTGACAACATCACCAACTACTTCTCTTATTGTATGGACTCATCTAAGAAGATGGAGTGCTAGTGAAAATTATTAATGGACTCAACTAGAGGTGGGTGAGACTTTGGAGATTGATTTTCCTCCTCACTATCATCATTTGAAGAAGAAACCATAATGGGAGCACTACTAGAAAACTTTGGAATAGAATATGACACATTTACTAAACATGGATTACTAGTTGAAGATAGAACAAATGTCAAATTGGGCATGTAGACTGAGGAACCGTCATCAAACTTGGCATTTATTCTAAACAAGGAAAAATTTGAACACCCTAAGGAAATCACTCACACAAACATATCAAACATTGCTACATCAATGTATTGCATGGTTAAAACCATCAAAAGGGAAACAATCCACATCCCCTACATACAAGGCCACTTGAGGTAATATATTAGTGGAAAAAATAAAAATAGTCTACATATGAATCTCTCACAACTAATGATCAACACATAACCATCCATGATCTTTAAATAGAAATCTTGAACCAATCAAGTGTTAAGCTATGGATCAACTGACATTAGTACCGAGGAGAAGATGAACCATCATATCACTTTATGTGTAGAACATAATCGTGACCATCGAATTAGATAATTACAAAAGAACACTAAAGAAACACACTTAAAGACACATTAGACCAAGTTGAATTTAATTGAATCCTAAGTGTCTAAATATGCTAACATGTAGGACCCATGAGATCAAGAATTACAAATATTTACATCTACATATTTGAAGGCCTTTATCTCAAGGATGTCTCAACTTTCAATATACTCATTTTTTGGTGATGTTTTAAAACATACTCGATATAAGTGCATATTCTTTTGTTGGAAAATTCAATAAGCTATCTAGGATACTCAAATATTCATGTTGAATTAAGTGATTTTGTTTTACTTATTGATACATAGGACATTAATGTATCATTGCATGCTCATCATCCTCAATTTCTCTTTGTTTTCAAAATAAGCATAAACGTTCTTCCTTGTTTAAATTTTTCCACCTCCTTTTTCCACTACTAGGTGATGATAATTTATCTTGAATTGACAAAACACATTTTTTTATCGTAGAGTTTTCTCTTGAAGTTATTGTTGTTTTGCGTAAACAATCATCGGAATGATCTCACATTGATGGAGTCTCATTCTTCACTTGCCCATTTTTTAATCCATTTCAACCCTTCACAATATCAACTCCTACCTTGGGATGCATTCTTTGCTTGTATCAATAGTATGTTCATATATGCATGCTTTATTTTGATCATAACCTTTGTCTTATCATTGTTTATTGATCCTAGCCAATGTAGTCCCAATAATATCCACTTCTTCAAAATGTGTCTCTAACTTGCCAATATAAATACAAAAAATAGTAGGGCTACAAACGAAAACTTTGCTTAACCCTTATATTACAATTAATTTATTTTGGCCAACCCCCATTATTCTTGAATTTATCAGTTACTTTCTTGTAAAACCTTATGGCCACAACTCTTATTCCAAAGGAACCTTAGATCTTCTAATCTTTCTCATATGTTATGTTTAAGGTATCAAGAGATTTCTTAAAGTCAATGTAGCTTTCTTAAAGTCAATGCAATGACCAAAGAAATTGGTTTTATCATTTCAACAATCTCTTTAATAATCCTAAAGGTAATTAAGTGATAATAACTTTTAAAATGTGCTTGACCTTAATAATCCTAAAAGTAATTAAGTGATAATAACTTTTAAAATGTGCTTGACCTGGAACCATTTTCCCATGATTTTCCAATTATAAGCTAAATTATCCCTATAACTTAGTTGAAATAGAACTAATCATAATAATTATATAATTTAAGGGTTATGTTTTGTTACCACTTTTAAAAATAAGAATAATGCAACACTGAAGAACAACCCACCAAAATTAAAAATTCTAAAATAAGTTATATATTATAAATGGTAAGAACATAGTCCTTTTAGCATGCCTTTTTCTTCAACTCCACAAGGAAAATAGAAAATAAACTTAAAAATTATAAAACTTTTTAAAATATAGAATTCCAAACACTCATAATAATCCTATCAATTTAAATAACCAACTTAAAAAATTCTATAATTTTTTTTTAATATTTTTCTTTTATTTACTTATATAAAATATTAATATCATTAAATATCATTTGCTTAAGCAAGCACAAAAGCTCTCCTCGTTTCCAAACGTTCAATAAGAGGTGATATGGGAGCTTGACCTCGATTGAGAGATTATATATTTTTTTAATAATAGAGTACAAAGTTACAATAAATAAATTATCACATCATATTAAAAATTCAGTAATTAGGTTTTTACTTATATGCATTCAAAGTTTGTCGTGAGCTTTTTAATAAAATTGACAATTCAAAGTTTGTCGTGAACTTTTTATTTGCAGGTTTTGAGTGCGTATTTTCTGATTTTAGGTGATGGCCTCTACCACTTTCAGAAGACACTGTACATCACCCTCAACACCATCTACAGGGACACACGGAGAAAAGAGTGACGATTCCACAAAAATAAATAGTGAACTTTTACGACCAAATTGTAGTTTTTCTTGACTTCTTGATACTAAGATACATAGGCAATGCTTCAGAAACAAAATATTGGGAAAAATTGTCTTGTAAAATATTGTAATTTTGTAGTCAATTTGGACCGTTCATTATAAGGTCGCATATCTGACAGTAGAAGTTATTTTATGGATTTTTTCCCTAGAAGGAAACCCTGTTTTATGAGGGAATTGTATTGCGGCTGTGTATGTGTGTGATTATTGTATTATGAGAGAGAAGACTGTGAGAGGAAGAAGATGAAGTTACAACAGTTGAGATGTAGGTTGTATCCCTTCATTTTGTTGGATAATAAAAAGGAAGGACCTAGCAATTTCTTTGGTGGACGTATTCCACACTGGGTGATCCACGCATATTTGTGTCTCTATTGTATTGTGTATCTTTAGTGTTTTATTTCCACATTATTTTTTATTTCTCTGTGATCATGTTTTTCTAACATTATTTTGTAGTGGTGTATCTGGATGACATCCTCATCTACAACAAGACTTGGGCAGAGAACTTGCAGCATATTCAGCGGGTTCTGCACACTCTACAGCAACATAAGCTATATTCCAACTTGGAAAAATTCTCCTTAGGTATGGACAGGGTTCAATACTTAGGCTACATTGTTGATGAGCATGGTGTGCATGTGGATCCATCCAAGATCCAGTTCATCTATGACTGGCCATCCCCAACCACGCTCACTAAGCTTCAGAGCTTCTTAGGCCTTGCCAATTTATATCGCAGGTTCATGTTGGGATTCTCCCATATTCCATGGGTCCTCAGCCAAGTAACAAAGGGTGGTGGTAAAGAAAATTTTGTGTGGGGCTTGTCCAAACACCAATCGTTCGATGATTTGAAGCAACACTTGTGCTCAGCCCCAGTGGTTTCATTACTTGACCTTACACCATCACCAAGGCTATGGAACAAAATTATTTTGAGCTCAACATTCCCCCTTTCCTTGGATTGCACCCAGTGTTCAATGTGGAATCTCCTTCGGCCATATTTTCCACTATTATTGGACACCTCAGAGATAACAGAACAATTGACACCAACAAAGCTCAACCCTGACTACATGGAACAAGAATCCACTGATCATATTGTGGATACAGAGGTCAAGGGAACTCTCCAGCAGAGGATCCATATTTATCGGGTTTTCAAAGAAGGACAACTCCTACACCAAGGCAAGTGGCTCACCCGGGGCCAAATTCAACAGAGGTTTCCTCATCTAATGGGGGAATTCAATGCAACAAATACTATGGCTTCCTAAGGGGGGAGGATTGATCCAGGTAGATATTGGTGGCCACCCACCTATTCCAACTGGCTCATCTTGGCAGTTTTTCAGTTTGACATTTTTTTCCTAGTTTTTGGGTCCTGAACTTCTGGGCCCATTTTGAGGCCCTAAACAATGTTTTTAGGGATCACCATCGTAAAGCTACAGATTTCGTCAATTTTTACGGAATAAGGTGTATTCCTCAGATAGACCTTTCTAACAAGCTATCATACGCCTAAAATGAAGATCGTATGCAAAATTTGTGACCCTATGAAGTTGATGTACTAACTTACCTCAATGGGACCCACATGACTTTTGGCACTTCCTCTTCTAGTGTTAGGTTTTTGTATATATAGGGTTTTGGAATTCATGTTTATTGTAAAAAGGATTTCAAATCGTAATCCTAATCATCTTCTTTCGAATGCGAGCAACCGTCACATCTCTTCTTAGAGATAAGTTGCCACCATTATAACAAGCTTGTTTTCAGTTTGCATTTTACAGTTTCAACATATTTATTTATTGAATAGAATCCAATTTTACTATATCTATGTTATTGTTCTTTGTATCTCTGTGTGAATAATAATAACAATCTATGTTCATTTCATTATGCTCATAAAATATGGATCAATTTCACTTTGACTGTTGCAACTTACCTTCATATCTCTCTACTCAAACCCAATTCCTGAATACGGCCTTTGTAGCCATACCACTTCTTTTCTTCCATGAGTGGTCGCGATGTATTCAAATTTTGTTGTTGACAAGGCTATGACCGCTTGTTGCTTACTCATCCAACTTATTGCTCCACCAAACATCTTGAAGACATGTTTGTTTGTCGACCTCCGTCGATCTAAATCTCTAACCTAGTCAGCGTTGACAAATCCATGTACATTTAATTTACCACTGTCACCTCTAGGTCTTCCTTGGTAGCATATAGTATAGTCCTTCGTTCCACATAAATACCTAAATACTCTCTTGACAACAGTCCAATGCTCATTTCCAGGTGTCGACATGTTCCTGCTCAACACTCCCACTACATGGGAAATGTCTGGTCGAGTGCAAACCATCGCATACATTAGACTACCAACAAGACTTGCATAGGGAACACATACCATGTCCTATATTTATTCCTATGTCTTTGGACATTGTACAACATTAATCCTTTCTCCCACTGGAATTGGCACCTTCATTGGTTTGCAATTCTGCATGTTGAACTATTTTAGAGCTGTTTCAATATACTTCGTCTGATTCAACCATAGTTTTCTAGTGGCTCGATCTCTCTTAATCTCCATTCCTAGAATGAAGTTAGCTGCACCGAGATCCTTCATATCAAACTTGGAGGATAGTTACTTCTTCACCTCCTTTATTGTGTCCATGTTGTTTCCAATCAACAACATGTCATCGACATACAAAGCTACATATGTGAAACACCCACCTTCTTCCTTGGAATATATGAAGTGATCAACTTTGCTTCTCACAAATCCCAGACTAAGGATGTATGTGTCGAACTTCTGGTACCACATCCTTGGAGATTGCTTTAAACTGTAGAGGGATATTTTCAGTTTGCACACCAACTCTTGTTTTCCATTTACTACAAATCCTTTAGGTTGTTTCATTTAGATTTATTTTTCCAGATCCCCATATAGGAACGTTGTCTTCACATCCATTTGTTCTATTTCTAGATTGAATGTTGCAGCTAGAGACATTAGTACTTTAATGGAAGTTAGTTTTCCAACATGGGAAAATATCTCACCGAGATCGACTCCCTCTACTTGGGAATAAACTTTCTCTACCAGTTGAGTCTTGAACTTCTCGACTTGTCCTGTGACATTCATCTTCTTCTTGAATACCCATTTTCTACTGAAAATCTTTCTTCCACTAGGAAATTTGACTAAATCCCATGTCTCATTCTTGTGCAAGTATTCCATCTCTTCGACCATGGAATCCTTCCAGAGTTTACCCTATGCCAAGTCAATTGTCTCACCGACTGACTTGGGCTTATCATCAATGGAAGTTAACACAATTGCGAAATGGGAGTCAGGCAAACTATACCTTTCGACTGGTTTTTTTACTCTTTTTTACCTCCTTACCACCGAAGTATGTTTTTCCACCTCTTCCTCAGATTTAATCAACTCATATGAATCATCTTCTTCATTCCTCAGTTCAAACCACACCATCTCAGGATTTTTCTCGTTCTAAACAACTTCTTCAGGCTCAGACTTACCTCCAACTTCTCTAAAGACCACATCTCGACTATACATTTTTATCCTTGATGCAGTATCCCAGAGCTTATATCCTTTCATTCCTTCTTTATATCCAATGAAAATACACTTTACTTCCTTCTTGTCCAACTTGCTCCTCTTTTCATTGGGGACATGCACAAATGCCTCACAGCCAAATACTTTGAGATGTGCAACCGAAGGCTTCTTACCCGGCCATACCTCATATGGATTCATGTTAACTAGCACTGATGAAGGAGACATATTCACAAGACATATTGTAGTGTCGACTACCTCCGCCTAGAATTCTTGTGCGAGCCCAATACCACTGAGCATGTTCCTTGCCTTATCCATCAACGTTATGTTCATTCTCTCAGAAACTCCATTTTGTTGTGAGGTATATGGTGTGGTATTTTTGTGTGCTATGCCACACTTCTTGTATAACTGATCAAATTCTTTTCAATAGAATTCACCACCATTGTCAGTTCTCAACACCTTAATATTATTATCTGTCTGGTTTTATACAAGATCTTTAAACTCTTTAAATTTCTCGAAAACCTGTGATTTCTTCCTTTGGAATTATATCTGTGTTCTCCTGGAAAAATCATCTATGAAGGAGACATAATACAGGAATCCACAAAGTGAAGGTACTGAAATCAAGCTAAACACATCACTATGCACCAATTCTAGAATCCCATTTCCCCATGTCGTTCCAGATGGAAACCTCACCTGACTTTGTTTTCCATATATGCAATGTTCACAAAACTCGACTTCTAAACCACATTTAGGAAAAACTTTGTTGATGGGCGAAATTGACCGTCCATCAACTGAGAGAGTGGACCCGGTCCGGGGTTGTCTAATAACCCAAGCCGTTTGGAATGAACCACCCTGACGGGTTTAGCGGCTCCGTTAGCCGATCTAAGGTCCTAGGAAAACCAAAGAGAAAACTAATCTAAACTACCTAATCTAACTAAAACAAATAAAACAAACTAAACTAATATAAAACTAAATAAAACAAACTAAACAAACTAACAATAAATAAAACAAATTAATACTAACTAATATAATTAAAACTAACTATTAAACAACTAACTAATCTACGATCTATATATACAAACTACTAATTACTATTATGTTAACTCTAATAATTAACCATCTAATTACTAATTGAATTACAACTTATTCACAAATATACAATATCTACAACTTGCAGATTTGAATAAAACCTGTAAAAATCATTTGTTTTCTGCCCTAAGACAGTTAGAGATATATTTTTTATTTTATGATTTTATGAACAAGAAATAAAACTTACTAAAATTAAACGATCTAATATATTTACTGAAATTAAACAATCTAATATACTAATTCTACCTATAAATCTAACTAAACTTATATCTAAACTAAACTACTAATAAATAAACAAACGAGTGACTAACTGACCTGGAAACGCTCCAAATTTGTCCTGTGTATGATGACTTCGAAGCTGGTCGGAGGAAGGAAACTCGCACCGGTTAATCCAAAAGATTCTCGTAAATGATAGGCTATGCTGCTCTTTGAGTTGTTTACATGACAAACAAGACATAAAAAATCATAACAATTATATGATTTATAAATATCTGCAATAAGGGAAACCTGTTATGCAAAAAATTATACTTAATAATTCAACTTATGAAGAAGAGAAATCTGCCATTCACAAACTAAATCAGGCAATTGCTATGTTTTTTATACACTTGGAAGAAATCAGATATGGATTACAATGATTAAATTATATCATTTGCGAATGATTAAGATAGCTAAAGTAGTCATTAACCAAATGCAAATAGATACACATAAACATAAAACAAAATATTGATATTATGAAAGCTAAAGCTGTAGCAGAATATCAAATTATGTCTCAGTCTGTATTAAAACTCCATATCCTTGTTGTCCCACGAATGAGGATGCTCTTATTACAAAAATGATGAGTATTTATAAGTTTTTCCACAGGGTAAAACCTCCCTGTGGATAGTATCAAACAGTTTACATAATCAGGGAAGATATCCCAAAATCAACTAAACTAGGAACTAAAATGAAACCAAAATATTTCAAATATCCTCTAAACTGTCCATCCAATCCAATGCAATTTCGAATTCACCTGAAATGGACCAAAAATGACAAGTTAGATGGATATTTTATTAAAAAAAATGGTAAAAATCTAATCATGTAGACTAGCTACAAAATCCTCTAATTATGTAGTTGGTCTAATTTATGAACAGACTTGTTTTAAATCTATTAAAACTAAGAGAAATATATTCAAATCATTAAAACAAATATTTGATTACTAATTAAAAACAAAGCAAATCACTTAAATCACAACAAACCAAAACTTCTATGCTAATTTAGAACCAACAAAATCTTAATTGAATCTATTTCAATCAAAACAAAT
>ML793955.1:367423-390696 GCA_009831015.1 Picea engelmannii
CTCCCTGCGGACAGGTAGATTGCCTCAAAGAGCTTGACCCTAACTCTAAGACAGAAAATGCTTAACGTGGACACTGACTTCCTTTCAAATCTATACAAACTAACACATGAGAAGGAAGGAGAACAGAAGTACCTCTTTATCGATGTTTGTCCCTGCATGCTCCGAGTTGAGCTCCGATCCTTTGCTCCTCGCTGAGTCCTGTAGACAAACAAAATACGACCAGTTCCTACTCTATTAATATTAGCTTGAAAACAGATCTATCTTTCAATGATAAGTTCATGTAACATTAGACACAAACTAGAAAGAAACAAGCCAAGCGTGTCATATTAATGAGAATAACGACATCAATACTTACAATCGTAGATGCGAATATGAAAGCTTCATCAAGTCCCCTTCGTCTAACCCTTGCTCGAAATATCCACAACCTGGATAACAACAACTTCACTGATCACTCTCCTTTGGCTGACTGTGTGTTTCCTATAAGATCATAGGTTTCATGCTAGCAATTCTTCCCCCTTTTCACTATCATAGAGCTTGCTTATATAGGTTAAGAGGAGCTTAACCTCTTTAGTTATCTTTAGAACAAGTTGAGGAACCTCCTCCTTAGATCAGGGATCTCTTGATGAAACCAAGAATTCGAATGCAACTACCTTCTAATCTTGAAATATCCTCCCCTTATTCTCCTCAACGGGCCAACTACTGCCTCAGATTAGACATCGCTCCTTCAAAAGGGGCATCAAAGCGCTGTAGCACTCCCTAGGAAGCTAGGGGAAGCGCCAACGCTCCAAAGGTGGATAACGCTCCTTCAGAGGGGGCAGGGGAGCGTTATAATGCTCCCTAAAGCCTTATAGGAGAGGGCCAGTGCTCCCTAGACTGATATAGGGGAGCGCTCACCCCCAAGACCTTTGATTAAAAGATCCCTTCAGGTGTTAAGAGTTCCTTGACTTCAGTTAACCAGTTCCCCTCCTCCAAATCAAGTGTATGAGATGTTTTAAGTGCCTCCTTAGTGTCATCATTATGTCATCATGATTAAACAACGTTTGCGACACTTGTGACCAACTTGCGACACTTGCGAAAGTTGTAAGGAAGATGCGACACTTACGACAATTGAGAGGAACATGCGACACGTATCCAATTGAGTAATTTTGATGTGTAACAATGTCAACTTTAAATAAATGTGTACCATATGGTTTAACAAGGAGCAAAACAACCTGGGTTTCTAGTGCGTGGATGTTAGGCCTTTGGTGTGCCCGGAGGTCATAGGTTCGACTTTGTTAGAGTGCAAACAACTTTTTGACCAATCCTTATTGGCCTCATCCAGGTTGCCATGTGGCACCCTATGATTGGGCCACATGTCACCCTGTGATTCACCACCATACACATAGTCAGTGCACATTCATCTTTTTGAGTCAACATTGTACGCCACGTCACTGCCACCTGTCATCCGTACCCTGCCACGTTTCATGACCTAAGCCTACCATGCCAACGTCCGTACAGTTCTGTCACCTACCACATAAGCATGCAGAAATGACAAAAATGTCTGACATGTGTTAGCTCCTAGTGTTGCCACATCAGCATGCTGACATCATCATGATGTCATGCTAACATCATCTTCCCTATCATCCTAAAGTACTATTGATGTCAGTAGTACATCCTCTGACTATTGACTTTGACTTTGTTTTGCATGTTTGAGAAAAAGTTTAGAACGCAATAAATTTTGCATACGGTGTCCATTTTTGGAAAAACAAATATACTTCTGAAATCAGAACGAAGAGCCCTACGCAATGGCATTGGTTTCATCGGATTCCGAAAATTTTAAAATTTTGACCTTCTTGGATTCATTTTGGATCAGTTTTTAAATAGCTACGCTTTCAATAACCACGCCAACTTGGTAGATGGTTAAAATAAACACACTAACAAAAATGATCAATTAAGGGTATAAAGATTTTATTGAAGGTATTGTTGCTTTGTATGAGTGAAACAAGTTTAAACATTTGCATATGTGTGTGTTGCATGTGGCATGTGTTATATGTGACACTTGTCTTTATGCATGTCATGTACATAGGTATATTAAACACGAGGTGGTTTATGTTTAAAATATTTAAAATAAGTAATACTAGTGATCATTAAACTAACAAAATAGAGTAAAATATAATATAATATTTTTATTTATATTCATGGGGAGACATGTAAGATCCAAGAATTACAAAAATTTACATCTTTAATTTTGATTTTCTTTATCTAAATGATGTCTTAACTTGCAATATACTTAATTTTTTTTGGTAGTCTTTTAAAACAACTTTAATACAAGTGCATATTTTTTTTTTCTCAAATTCAACAAGCTATATAAACTACTCAAATATTCATGTTGAATTGAGAGCTTTTTTTTTACTACCACATACATAGTATAATGTACCATCACATGCTCATTGTTATCCTTGTTTGCAAAGTAAGCATAGATATTCTTCTTTGTTTATATTTTTCCATCTCCTATTTCCATGGTTAGGAGATGAGAACTTATTTTGAATTAACAAAGTAAATTTTTTCTATGCATAGAGTTTTTCTCTTGGAGGCATTATTTTTATTTGTAAAGAATTTTCGGGTTGGTCTCACTTTGATATAATCTCATTTTCTCACTGGAGTATTTCCACAACTTCTTAATTTCCCTCTTTGGTAAAGTCTCAAATGGCCAATGGTTCATTTGACAAATCATCTTCTTTAATTCCCAAATTTTTAATCCATTTCAACTTGTCATAGTACCTATGAAATTTTCAATCCTAGGTGAAGGTTATCCTAATGTCCTCTTATTAAATAACTCAAAACATATTTAACAATAGGCAATTAATTTTCTAAACATTGCATTAATCACGTAAATAGCTGGAAAATTAATAGTGGAAGAAATAAAACACATATATGTATTTATACTTCAAATCATCTTTTCATTCCTTTTATAAGGTGACCTCTGTAGCCATCTTAAAACCAACAACTCCATGGTCATTAAATCACCTAGGTTTGAGGTTGTATGGCTTGTGCATACGAAAAGGAAATCTACAAAAATGGTATAGCCTAAATGTCATGTTGATCTGTTTAGCAAACTTCTCCTCTTATTCCTAATGCAATATTCCTTCCTTCATCCCTCTTTCTCTCTTCTCATATGTGTGATATCTCTCCTAGATTCAGGGGGATATCAGTGGTTTACCACCTCTTCCATTGACTCAATGGTTGATCCGGATCTTGAGGGATAAGATCACGAAGGATTGAATGCCGAGAGAGGAGATAAAACATGGAAATATTCCATGAAACTAATCACAAGAACATTGATGAAAATCCATGAACTAAATACACCACAAAAATATGGGAAAGAGAGAGAGCTAGAGAAGAAGGATTCCATTAAGAAGAAACATTACATGTAATTATACCAATTTTGGTGCCTCTCCTTTCTAACCTTCACTCTCTTCCTATTTCTTTTTTATAAGGTGTCTTTTTTACAAAGTCAATTTTGATTAGGTTTGACTTTGTCAATTGCATATCTATAAAGATCCCTTTTACAAACAAATATGGATTTATGAATTATACATCTGAACTTATATTGTAACCCCCCCTAAGATTCAAATCAACCCTCCACTCTTAGAAAATGATGGTCCCCATCATTTTTCACATGCTTAAAAAAAGACACCCCATTGTGTCCATTGTACTATCATGATTACAATGTGTCAAGTGTCAATGAAGAGAATGGTTTTTTGTGGTTAACCCATAACCATGGGTTTATGGATGACCCATAACCAAGTTGGAAATGAAAAGGCTGTTGTTAATGTCGATTACAATTTATGTAGTATTTTACATGGGTAAAAAAACTTACAATAGGATTTAATAAATCCCAAAAATAAAAATTGAAATGAAAAAACCTTATTTTTCTCGCGACAGACCTCTAGCTGCAATTTTGTTCATATATTTTGATATAGATGATGAAATAAAATTATTTTGAAGACCCATTTGAGGTATCAAAGAGAGATTTACGTTGATATAATATACTCACTCTGTTGTATCTCATGGGGTGAGAAAACTCTTCCTGAAATTAAAGAGATGCATGATTGCACTATTTTACAGACCTTTGGTACTTCAATCAATCATATCTCACAAACCGAGAAACAAAATGAAATTCCATAAAAAACCCATTTGATCCAATAGAGAATCCTTTAAAATGATCTATATTACACCCTATAAAATGCTATGTAGAGATAATGGAACATGTATGAATTTTGTATAAGATATCTTCCTTGTATTTCATCCATTGTTGTGTTCCTATGGCGGCCATACAATTGTGGGTAACTGAGAAAGGGATGGAATGAGATTGTCCAAGATTCCAAATGTTACATGTGGATTTTTTAATCTACAAAATGGTTGCATGAATATGAAGTAATGCTAAATATGAGAGAATTGGCTGAAGAGGGACACAAAGGATGCCAAGGGTTTGTGAATAATCCTGGGTTGTTGTAGAGGCCATGGAACCTCAATGAGAAACATGGAAACCTTGCAAAATTTTTGAAAATGTTGCATACCAATAGATGTAGCGAACCCATGTAAGGATGCTCCTAGAATGGTGAAAGAAGTTTCAAGGGCATAAAAACCCTATAACACATGTGGACCAACTATGATACTTATAGTGTATGGCCCAACAAATGGACTCGGAGAGTGCCAAACACAGGTTGGAGATTTATACAAATATTTGAACCCAAAACATGCTTCAAACCCTAGTTCCCATGGAGTGGTAACCTTCTCTAATACCAATGATATAGATCTTGAGGGATAAGATTTGAAAGGCTTGAATGTCAAGACATGAGAAGATAAAAAATGCAAATATTCCATGAAATTAATCACACAAACATTGATGAAAATCCATGAATTAAATACATCACAAAAATATGAGAAATGGAGAAGAAGGATTCCATTAAGAATAATCATCAGATGCAATGAGACCAATTTTGGGACCTCTCCTTCCCGACCTTCACTCTCTTCCTATTTCCTTTTTATAAGGCGTCTTTTTGACAAAGTCAATTTTGATTAGGTTTGATTCCGTCAATTACATATCTATCAAGTTCCCTTTTACATAAAAATAAGAATTTATGACTTATACATCCAGTCTTAGACTGTAATCCCCCATAAGATTTGAATCAATGGTTCTCTATATTCTTGGCAATTTTTCTATGGGTTTTCAAGTCCCAAACTTCTAGGGTTGTTTTGAGGCCCTAAATGGTGTGTTTTGGACATTTGGGGGGCCAAGGGTTTCGATGGGATACCTTGGCCCTAACCAAAATTTGTAATCCTTGAATAGTTATTTTCAATGAGCTATCATGCTCCCCAAATGGAGATCATATGAAAAAGTTGTGTCCTCAAGAAGTTTATGTATAAACTAACCACCTCGAGGCCCACAATACTTTTGGAATTTAATATTCTAGGGTTAGGGTTTTTTCCTCTTCTTTTTTTTAGGATTTATGATAAATGACCCTTTTTGTCCTTTTTGTAATCATCAATACCAAGAATCGTCACTAAAAATGATTATGAAATGATTTCTTTGATAAATAAATGTGGAATGTGGATAATGATTAATGAGTCTTTGTCTCAAACTATTAGTTAGCATGAATGATAATATATCTCCATGTAGCTTTTTTTTAACAATAAAGTGGAAAAAATCCATGTGGTGTAGAGCAACTAGTGAGGGAGTGCATTGTTAAGGAACTCTGTAAGTCAAGTCATTAGTTTGAAACCTTTGGGGGTTACCTCAATTATAGTCATGTTAAGGGATTGTGGGGTCTAGGCTAGGTGTGATCCCCGGGTGATTTTGACGGCTTATATGCCCCTGGGTTGTGGCATGTTAGCCACAGGACAATCCCACAAGTCAGGGATGTATAACTAACAAAAAAACATTAAAGTGGAAAATTATTTAGAATAAAAAGGCACCAAAATGTGCTCGAGTAGATACAAATCTTCAAAATGAGGAGGTGAGTAGAAGGAATTCTCATTCCAAGGTCATACATATTAAATAATTGCAATGAGAGTAGTTTCATAGTTACATTTTGTCCAAAAATCCTATTTGAATATACCCGGTGAAAGGTCTCCATAATACATATACAAAAACAATTCATATTCTATAAAAAGGGAAAGAAACCATCCAAAATTCATAACCCATGACTAGAACCTAGAGTTGGGTTGTTCAAATCCAACAGAGGAGATAACTCTGATGGTGAGGATTCCGTTTTCGATCATTCCGGGGATAGGAGCTAGGAGGGGGTCGAAGGTGGATATATTCAAGATAATACTAAAGAGCCTCACACTCATCCTTGATCTAATGGATGTTCTTCCTCTGTTTCACTGAGATTTCTAGAACCAGGAGAATGTGAGATGACAATTCGTCGAGTTGGACTTGTAGAGAATGGAATGATGCAAGTATCCCAGTTCTTCTTCAATGATGGCCATACGCTTTAGAAATTTCCCAATAGAAACCCTCTCCATGATTTCCAGTAAACACAGAATATGGTAAGCAAACCTAGGAGAAACAATTGAATTGCACTCTATTGTGAATATTTCCAGGATCGGAATTCCATAAGGGCGGTGAACCATAAGCAAGAATTAATGCAAGTATATGCTAATGTGAGTGACCTAGAGCTTGATCTCAACTCCCACCTAAATCCATGATTGTGGGTATAGGCTAACACATCCATGATGAAGCTGTACATCCCACATGATATCGTGAGCAATGAGGAGAGAGAGTGATAAGAGAGTGTAGTACTAGATAATTTAAAGCAGTTGAGGGGTGACATGGAGATAGCACATGGAGAAATGGAATTTGCATGTGCTTTCATTGTGTCTAGTTGAGTGATGGACATATTCCCTATGAGTAATTTGTTTTTTATCCTTGATATTATAACCAAACAGGGGTCTTGAGGAGAGAATAAACCCCCATTTTTTATTCCTTTGTGAGTTTTAAAGAGGGTCATGGGATAGGAGAGAAATAAGTATTATGGTTGGCCCTGATGATTCCCTATGTATGTTCAGTAGCTTCATTTTCAATACAGTCAAGCTCTGAGTTATTAGAATGAAGGACATGAAAGAGATTTGTCTTGTTGAAGGCATTCATTTCTTGGTGAATTATGAGAATAATTGATTGGAATTGAATGTTATTGGGGAGTCACTGAAGTCTTACGTGATTTATTATTACTTTAGAGTCTCCTAGCACTATGAGAGTGAGGATACCCTGATTATTATCTAGGGATAATCCTTGTAGAAGCACATAAGCTTCAACTTTATTGTTGTATTTCACCCCTAGATTCCATTCATATGAAAATTCTATATTTCCTCTAGGGTCATGAAGAACCCCATCCACTCCGGCCACCCCAATCTATCTATGTGTAGTTAAACATGAAGGAAATATTAATTAGGGATTCTTTTTACAGTGGTAATTGGTCTATTTGATTTGTTTGTTAATTAGTTCCTTTGTGTTCTCTATGTTTCCATCCCCTCACTTTTTTTGTTTTCCATTTTAGTCTTTGGGTCACATATCTGTAATAGTGAGATGGAAAGAGTCAATCTTCTTTAGTTTTACAAAATAGATTATATCTTGTAAAATTTGATAGTAGATAAGAGTCAAAGTTGTGATTTTACAAGGCTCTAAACTCTTTGTAATTGAGAAAAAGTGAGAGTTGTATTTTTTAGATTGTGTTATAATCATATAGCTTTGAACAATAAAATCACTAGGAAATCCAATTTCTTGTCTCTCTTGGCTTGTTATGGTTGTTATGAAGACTTTCATTATTGATCTCCTTCATTGGGTAATGTGATTCAAATTCTAATATGAATTATTTGGTAGGATTTTTTTGTATATCGTTCCCTTGTTAAATTTTTTCAGTAATAAAAAAATAGAGTTTTGTGGAGGTTTTTAGTCTTAATATATGGTCAAGATATTTTATAAAAACTTTGCTAAAATCTCTGCAATTAATAGTAGAGGTTTTTGCAAATTTATTTTGTAGGTGGGATGGTATTTTTGTGAATTTTATTTTATAGTTTATCAATATATATGTCACAATGGTACATCAATTTGTAGTGTCCCTAATCCAAAACCCTTTGTAATTATACATAAAGGTTGGTGACTCTATTGGTACCAAGTGTAAATTTGATGTACATTTAGGTTGGTGAGCCAAGGAAAGTTGTTTTTTTTGTTGCAAACATCAGAGTGATGCGCAGAAAAGTGTTAACAAAGACAAGGTGCGCAGAGTCTATGTGTTGCGTGCACCTGGGTAAGTGTGCACATTGCACTATGTTGCACATACTTGGGTTAGTGTGTGGGAATGAATGGATATGTATGGAGGTTAGATGATGCAGGAGAATCTTTCCAAGTCAGCCAGCCAGCCAGCCATCCATGTCAGTGCGTGCATTCAAGGTTGAAGAGAGGCACAACCCTCATCTTCAATTTTGTAATTGAATGTAAATTAAATGTCTAGGTTGTTGAGCCATAGAGTCGTGCCTTTGTGCATGCATTAGAGTAGGTAGGCCTTTAATGATTGTAAGGCTGATATCTAGATCTGATGCTGGAATAGATAGCCCATTCAATGTAATTGAATAGGGTAGGTAGATTGGAGGGAAGAGCTCGAAGAGCCCCCTCAGGTAAAAAGATCTGGGAGGATCTCATTTGGGAGGAAGAGCGAAAATAGAATAGAAGAGAATCTGTGAGTAGAGATCAAAAGAGAGGAGCTGAGACCTTGTTACAGGCCGTGCTCAGGAACACTTTTGTAAACAGGCATTTGCCATTTTAATACAAACAAAAGAAGTTTTTCCTGCATGTATTTCTGTGTTATGTGGATGCCTTGGTGTGTTCTATTTTAAGCTATGAATTTATGTTGTATATGTATGCTAGGCATTTGTAGGAGTGTGTTTGATTTTCAGGCTTGAGATTCTTTGTGGTTTCATGACAAGAGGGCGTGACAGAGTACTGCGGTCTCTGAATACCAGTGCACTGAAGCACTTCTGAACTCTGTGGATTCAGACAAAGACGTGCCAGGTGGGCACAGGAGCTAGAATCATCAACTCAGAGGAAGACCTCAAGGTTGCTGAATACCTTGGAGGTAAGGCTGTGTATGAGAAAACACAGTTGTAGACATAATCTCTGAGTGAGTTATGTGAAGCTCTGCCAGGAGTGCATTGAGAAGGTGCAGGGGTGCACATAAGACAGACACTCTGCTGGGAGTTCTGTGAAGCTCTGCCAAGTGGGCATTGAGCATATGCATAGTGATGCATTGAGAAGAACGTTGTTGTGAGTTAAAGGAGAATCAAAATCACTGAGGATTCTGAGAGCTCTACCAAGTGGGAATTGAGTAGGCACATAAGGTGGATAGGAGAGGATACTCTGCCAGGTGGGTATTGAGACAGTGTGCAGACAGGCACAAGAAGAGAAATCTGTTGAGTTCTGTTTGGAAAACGAACCCAAGGAGAAGGATCTTAGCAGGGTTGTTGAACACCCTGAAGGGTTCAACAAGAGTTTTCTTGAGGGAAGGATAGCCAGGAAGGCATCCGAATTCTCCATCTATAGGAGAAAGAAGAAGGATAAAATAGCTTTAGGGGGTCTGAGTACTTGGAAAAGCTCAGGACGGATAGTACCTTTGTGTGCGCGTAAAGACTCTGCAGAGGCACAGAGATCGCAGAATCCCTTGAGGATTCAAAGGATAAACTCGGAAGGAGTTAGCGCTTCATGCGCACGATGAAGCTCAAGGTTGAAGAGTTTGCAGAGAGAGAAACAGAGCAAAGGTCGAAGCCTTGAGAATTTGAAATTATACCAAGTCTAGGAAGAAGGTGCGCAAGCTTAGGAGGAAGCACAACAGTCGTTGGATCGGCTGAAGAAAAGAGATCTGGACCGTTGGTTTTTTCCCACGTCCAGGAAGGAACAAGAGGAGCGCACAGAAGAGGATATTGTGAGCTGTCGGAGCTCACTCAGATACTCGTCAACCATTGGATCGGCTGGAAGTTGCATGAGGTTTAAACTCCGTGAATAGGAGGGTGAAAGTCTCGAAAGGATTGAATTATCGGGATATTGAGAGTCTCAAGGACAGGAGATCAAGAATCTCCATAACGAAAACCATGAATTTGATCTGAGTTGTCCATCTGTTTGGACACGTGGCGGAGATCGAGAACCCTTCAGTATTTCGGCTACCAGGGTTTTGAGTTGGTAGAGAAATTGTGTCATCGGGGAATCGCAAGTCACGAAATTCTGAGATTTAATCAGGACCGTCTGTCTCTAGGTGACGCGTGACAATGATCGAGGCCTTCAGGAAAAATCCCGATAGGAGAGTCCATCTGCATTTCGGGATTTGGAAAATCATGAATCCTGAAGACGAGACACTCGGAGCATTTGAAGTCCTGGAATCGCGAGAAGCGATCAGGACCATCCATTTGATCTCTAGGAGGATGCGTGGTAGTAATCTAGGATTTCCAAAAAAGTCCCGAAAGGAAAGCCATCCATCGACATTTTGGCATTCGGAACTTCGAGAGTTCCGAGGACAAGAAGTCGGAGCCCTTTTGACATCGAAAACCCCAAAATTGTGAAGCGATGAGGACCGTCCATCATAGGAGGACGCGTGGCAATGGTCAAGGTTTTCGGGAAAACCTCTGAAAGGAAAGGCATTTCGGGAAATCGGGATTCGACATTTCGTGAATCCTGAAGACAGGAAATATGCACATTTCGGAAATGTGAAGTACGAAACTCCGACAAGGTGGAAAGCTCCACTGTGGGGCCAGTTGACGTCACATCGGAGAATCACCATATCGGGATTCGGAGGATTGGGGATCCTAAGGAAAAAATGTCCATGTATTTCGGCACTTGAAATTCCAAAACCTTGAAAGCATATATTTCCTATTGAGGAAGAGGCAACGGTCAGAGTGCAGAGGACCATGAGGCAAAAGAGCAGGACCTGTGGATTGGGTTTTTAACCAAGATTCCACTGAGGAATCAAAGAGTCACTCTGGCTCAAAAGGGGAATTTGAATGATCCTTAATACCAGGAGGTTGGGCGCAGAGACCCTATGGGGTATGCGGTTGCATCAATTTTGGTATCATAGATTTGAATCTTGTCTGTAGATTTCATGCAAGAGAAGCAAGGGGAAAAAGAGCACTCTGATACACAGCGTCAATTCTGGTATCAGAGCACGGATTTTGTCTGTACATTACAGGGACAGAAGGAGGAAAAGGAGAAAGACAGAGTGATGGAGACTCTGTGACGATTGTTTGCAGGTAGGCAACAATCAAGAAGACAGTCAACAGGACTGTAGGATGAAGCTGGAAACACTCGGGGTATAGAGTGACAACAACAGGTTTGCTAGGAGAGAAGACAGAGACAACAACATGGCTAATGAAGGCCATAAGTATGATAGAAGGAAAAACTCAGATTTGTGGAGCCAAGAAGATATAGATGAAGAGTTCACTGATATAAATAACTAAATAGAAAATATTACATTGCGGATGTAGCAGAAAGCCAAACCACGGTGGGTATATGAATGGCCCATGAAGAAGGAAAAAGAAAAATGGCCAGTCAAGGAGTTGATGGCTAGAAGACATCGTAGGATGTTAAGAGGATGGTTGAGGCATGTTGAAAACCTCAACGGACCTAAGGAGATGGTTCAGATATGTGAACCAGAGACTGGGAGAATTCTCGGTGAAGAGAATAAAATGGGATCAGCTGAAGATATCAAGAACTGCCAGGAGGGTAGAGAGGAAATTCTAGTTTTCCAAGTGGGCAACGAGTTGATATCGTTGCGGGATCTCACAAACTGTCATGAGGACAGCCAAGGAATTTCACATTGCCAGCTGGGCGATGAAATGAGGTCGTTGCGGGATCTCGAAGACTACTAGGAGGGTAGTGGAAGCATCTCAAATTGCCAGGTGGGCAAAGATGAGCATTTGAGACTATCTGAAAGTCTCATGGACTCGGAGGTGAGTTCAATTTAGAAAGGGGTTTTGATGAAGATGGGATTGGTTGATCTCATAGTCTGCCAGGAGGGCAGCAGGAAAATCCCATATTGCCAGGTGGTTAGGGATGAACAGATGAGACTATCTGAGAATATCCTAAACTCAGAGGTGGGTTTGGATCAGCAGGTGCAGCTGACAAAGGAGGAAGATATGAGAAATATTTTGATGATTGGGGGAATCGAGATATTCCTACCACTTTCCCAAGAGGAGGTAGGAGTCTGTGTCACAGATGCAACAACAGAAGAAGGACAACTATCTGAGACTGTTAGAGAAGAAGGATTGGAGCAGATATCTAAGGCTGCCCAAGCAGTAGAGGAAAATGAGCATTCTGAGGAATGGCTCAACATATTCAGCCAGGAAGCTGAGGAAGATGTAGCATTGAAGCTGACAACAAAAGAAGCAGAAGGAGAAAATGAGCATTCTGAGGAGTGGCTTGACACATTCAACTAGGAAGCTGAAGGGACTGCAACATGGGAGTTTGCAGAAGCAACATAAGAAGAAGAGGCAGACAACACTTTCTTTGCTGATCTGTGGGAATAGATAGAAGCTCTAGAGATAAGGGTGAAAGTGTAGGGCAGGCACATCCAACAAGTGAAGTTGGAAGCTGATGAAGAAGGCATGGGAGGTCATAGTGATCTGCCCATTTGCAGAAAATTTTTGCAGTTGAGGAGACTGCATGAACAGGGCCAGCTATTGGAGCAGCTGGATGAAGTGATCGACATGATCAGAGAGCTGATGATCCGGTCAGTAGAAACTGTCAACAAGAAGAGGCTGAGCACAAGGAAGGAAGAAGCAACAACAGCGCAGAAGCAACAACAACAGCAAGGAGATGGAGCAGATGAACAACTCCAGAGATTTTTTTGGGATCCAGGAGGATTTCAACAGATGAGATGGGAAGATCATGAGCAGGAGCTCATGAATTTTGCATCTGAGGAGTATGATGCAGGAGCATCTCTCCAAGTCAGCCAGCCAACCAGTCAACCATGTCAGCGCGTGCATTCAAGGCTGAAGAGAGGTGCAACCCTCATCTTCAATTTTGTAATTGAATGTAAATTAAATGTCTAGGTTGTTGAGCCATAGAGTCGTGCCTTTGTGCAGGAATTAGAGTAGGTAGGCCTTTAATTATTGTAAGGCTAAGATCTAGATCTGATGATGGACTAGAAAACCCATTCAATGTAATTGAATAGGGTAGGTAGATTAGAGGGAAGAGCTCGAAGAGCCCCCTCAGGTAAAAAGATATGGGAGGAAGAACGAGAATAGAATAGAAGAGAATCTACGAGTAGAGAGAAGAAGAGAGGAGCTGAGACCTTGTTATAGGCCGTGCTCAGGAACACCTTTGTAAACAGGCATTTTCCATTTTAATACAAACAGAAGCAGTTTTTCCTGCATGCATTTCTGTGTTATGTGGATGCCTTGGTGTGTTCTATTTTAAGTTTTGAATTTATGCTATATATGTATGCTAGGCATTTGCAGGAGTGTGTTTGATTTTGCAGGAGTGTGTTTGATTTTCAGGCTTGAGTTTCTTTTTGGTTTCATGCCAGGAGGGTGTGACAAAGTACTGCAGTCTCTGAATACCAGTTCACTGAAGCACTTCTGAACTCTGCGGATTTAGACAAAGACGTGCCAGGTGGGCACAGGAACTGGAATCATCAACTCAGAGGAAGAACTCAAGGTTGTTGTATACCTTGGAGGTAAGGATGTGTATGAGAAAACATAGTTGTAGACAGAATCTCTGAGTGAGTTATGTGAAGCTCTTCCAGGAGTGCATTGAGCAGGTGCAGGGGTGCACAGAAGACAAAGACTCTACTGGGAGTTTTGTGAAGCTTTGCCAAGTGGGCATTGAGAATATGCGTAGTGATGCATTGAGAATAACTCTGTTGTGAGTTCAAGGAGAATCATAATCACTGAGGATTCTGAGAGCTCTACCAAGTGGGCATTGAGTAGGCACATAAGGTGGATAGGAGAGGATACTCTGCCAGGTGGGTATTCAGACAGTGTGCAGACAGGCACAAGAAGAGAACTCTGTTGAGTTCTGTATTTTGGAAAAAGAACCCAAGGAGAAGGATCTTAGTAGGGTTGTTGAACACCTTGAAGGGTTCAACAAGAGGTTGCTTGAGGGAAGGATAGCCAGGAAGGCATCCAAATTCTCCATCTATGGGAGAAAGAAGAAGGATAAAATCCCTTTAGGGGGTCTAAGTACTTGGAAAAGCTCAGGAAGGATAGCACCTTTGTGTGTGCGTAAAGACTCTACAGAGGCACAGAGGTCGCAGAATCCCTTGAGGATTCAAAGGAGAAACTCAGGAGGAGTTAGTGCTTCATGCGCATGGCAAAGCTCAAGGTTGAAGAGTTTGTAGAGAGAGAAACAGAGCAAAGGTCAAAGCCTTGAGAATTTGAAATTCTCCCAAATCTAGGAAGAAGGTGCGCAAGCTCAGGAGGAAGCACAATAGTCGTTGGATCGGCTGGAGAAAAGAGATATAGACCGTTGTTTTTTTCCCACGTCCAGGAAGGAACAAGAGGAGCACACAGGAGAGGAGATCGTGAGCCGTTGGAGCTCACTCAGATACCCGTCAGCCGTTGGATCGGACGGAAGTTGCACGAGGTTTAAACTCCATGAACAGGAGGGTGAAAGTCCTGAAAGGATTGACTTATCGGGATATCGACGATCAGGATATTGGGAGTCTTGAGGACAGGATATTGGGAATCTCCATAACAAAAACCCCGAATTTGATCTAAGTCGTCCGTCTGTTGGGACACGTGGCAGAGATCGAGAACCCTTCGGTATTTCGGCTGCCGAGGTTTTGAGTTGGCAGAGAAATTGTGTCAACGGGGAATCGCAAGTCATGAAATCCCGAGATTTAATCAATACTATCCATCTCTAGGAGACATGTGGCAATGATCGAGGCCTTCAAGAAAAATCTCGATAGGAGAGTCCATCGGCATTTCAGGATTCAGAAAATCGTGAATCCTGAATACGAGACACCCGGAGCATTTGAAGTCTCGGAATCGTGAGAAGCGATCAGGACTGTCCATCTCTAGGAGGACACATGGTAGTAATCCAGTCTTTCAGAAAAATTCCCGAAAGGAAAGCCATCCATCGACAATTCGACATTCGAAACTTCGGGAGTTCCGAGGACAAGAAGTCGGAGCCATTTTAACATCGAAAACCCCAAAATCGCGAAGCGACGAGGACCGTCCATCATAGGAGGACACGTGGCAATGATTGAGGCTTTTGGGAAAACCTCCGAAAGGAAAGGCATTTCGGGAAATCGGGATTTGGCATTTCGTGAATCCTGAAGACGGGAAATACACATATTTTGGAAATGCGAAGGCCGAAACTCCGACAAGGTGGAAAGCTCCATTGTGGGGCCAGTTGATGTCAGATCGGAGAATCTCCATATCGGGATTCGAAGGATCGGGGATCCTGAGTACAAAATGTCCATGTTTTTCGGCACTTGAAAGTCTGAAACCCTGAAAGCATATCTTTCCTATTGAGGAAGAGGCATCGGTCAGAGTGTAGAGGACCATGAGGCAAAAGAGTAGGACCTGTGGATCGGGTTTTTAACCGAGATTCCACTAAGGAATCAAAGAGTCACTTTGGCTCAAAAGGGGAATTTGAACGATCCTTAAGATCGAGAGGTTAGGCATAGAGACCCTGCGGGGTATGCGGCTGCGTCATCAGAGAGCCTTTGCGATTATGAGGCTGGTGAGCCTATACATAGATAGACCATTGCACCTATCCATGTAAATATAATCATGATTATTAATATAATATTACATCATCACACACTGGGTGACTCAGACGAAAAAAGATGGGAGGCCTACTCCACTGGAAAAGGGAAAAAGGGGGTAAGTCGTAAGTCTTAAGAAATATTTTATAATAAATTCGGGTAAAGTGTAATTTCATATATATTATTATTTTATCCTAAGTTCCTTAGGGTAGGGAACTGGTCACCAATTGGCTTAAAGTTACTTTTGAAGGTGAAAAGTGTCAAGTGGAAGGCATGCAATATATATTGTTGGCCTTGGAGTATTTTTGGGGCTGATTGTATTTTTACTATTCATGTTGCAAGCTATGGTGTGCAGAAGGGGGTTGGGTTGTATGGAAAAATATGATTATTACCTTATCAACACAAAGAAGCTTGTAGGGAGTTGTGGGCTATAATCAGAGATACTATTGAAGAGTCGGGTTGATATACCATCAACAAACTCTCTAGGTGAGAGACCCGTTGTTGTGGAGTGTTTTTCAGATCCATGGGAATTCTCTCCAAGTGAGAGTTCTTGTTGGGAATCATTCCTTGGTGCAATGAGCATTAGTCATGGGGCTTAGAGACTTCATGTCCGACCTGTTTTCGATAACCCTAGGAAGAGAAATAGGGAAGCCAAAGGACTAATGAGAAGAGAAGGGGAACACTTTCTGGGTGTGACAGGTGCATGGGGAATGAGGGACTATGGCTATTTGCGGTAGTGGACACTTCGGACTGGGAAATTTTGTTACGTTTCATACCATAGCATGTCTCTAGGAAAAAGTTTCCCTGGTGGAGTCGAGCCCCAGCTCAGGGATGACCTGTTGCTGAAATTTTATGAGCAACAACATATATGGCTGAGAGGAATGACCGAGTCAAGGCTGCAGTTGGTGACTTTCATTTAAGATAAGTGTTCCTTATGTACATTTGTTGGTTACTGTGTGCATATTTGACTATGTTTGAAATGATTTAATCCTTGTATGTGTTGCAATAAGTAATTGTTGTTATTTGGTTTAATATTGTTTGAACATGTAAATATGGTGGTTTTAGCCTTTGATTTTAGTTGTGCATGAGTATGTCAGTTGATGGTAACTTTTCTTGTTAAGTTTAACCTTTTGATTTTGGTTATGATTCATCAAGAACAAGATTGAGTGGCCAGTTGCATAGGATTGTAACCGGTATGCTCCAAGAGGTTGGAACTCATGTGTGTGTGTGGGTAAGGAATTAGAACATGTGCATAGTAATAACAGAAGTGGCACATGACACCAAAATAGTTGTGTGCACAGTTGTACCGTGGGGGTCAGTATGTTGGTGTGTGTAGTTGATTGATTTAATTTCATTGTTATACGTTGTGTGGCACAAATCAAGCTTGGGTTGATCACATTACTTCAAGTGAAATTGCACGGATTGTGTTAAAGTAGAAATTGCACAATGAAGTTTCAGAGTAGCATGGCCCAGCCTAGGTGGTTGGGCATGTTACATATTGGTATCAGAGTATGTGTAAGATGGTAATGAGATTCACTGGGAGACTGGGTACGTTATATCTTGGTATCATAACTATTGGTTCAATAATGGACTTGTATGGGCCATAGATTAGCATGAATAGATGTGTGCGCTAAGAATTGGTACCACACAGTACATAGTTTAGTATGCGGGGAAGACTATTAGTGCACGGTATAGAGTTATGATCTGCACAAAGACAATGATGTGCAAGCTTGTGCACTAGAGTTTGGGATGTTAATATAGTATAAGAAATCCAAGTGAAAGGATTCTCACAAAATGGTGCAAAGTTTTCATGTAGTTGTTGAATGGAACCATCTAACAAATCTTAATTGCTTGCATATTTTGAATAATTTTTAGTGAATAGAGAAGGATAGAGTCAATGCAGAAGGTTAAAAGCATGGAATATGGACAAAGGAATTATAGTCCTCATGATGAATTTGGGGATTTGTATATAGGTTTGGGTGTTGATGGTATAGAATCCAAGGAGGAGCACATGAACTTGGTAGAAACTATAAAAATCTTGCAGAAAGATGTCCAGAGTTATAAGGATGATTATGAAAGGCTTATGAGAGCCATTGCACAATAAGATGACTTGAATTTCAGATTGATGCAAATTTTGTATATAATAGAAAAGAAGATGGATAAGGAGATAGAGATGAGTAGATCAAGAAGTCACAAGTCTCATGATGAGAAAAGAAGAGAAGAAAGAGATATTGGTAAGAATTATTTTAGGAAAGCATGTAGAAGCTCAAGTCCATCTCTTGTCAGAAAGAATAAGAGAAGGACTAGGGTGGATGAGCTATAGGGGGGAATGAATAAGATTAAGCCACATACCTTCAATGATGAGAACAAGAAGGATGAAGATGCAGAGACTTATTTGTTGGGTATGAGAAAATATTTCCAGGTGCATAACTATTCTGCGTAGGAAGAAGGGAGAATTACTATCTATCAATTAAAGGGAAAGACATCAATGTGGTGGGATATGTATGTGCAAGTGAAACACATGTTGGATCATGTTGTCATTGATGCCAATGGTTTGATTGATTGATGTCAAATGATTGATTTATGTCAAAATATTGATTGATTGATGATTGATGTAATGTAATATGTATTGTCTGTGATGAGAATGCATATATGAATATGGATCAATGAGTTGTCATTGATACATGATGAATATGGATCGATGTGGTTTCATTGGTATATGATGCATTGTTGGAAAAATGTATAGATGAATCATTATTGTTTTATCATGGTTGATAAGGTGCACAAATGGATGAACTCCAAAGTGGTCCCCTTATGGTGAAAGCCCTCATGGGAAGACTCTCTGCAGTTGAGTTATCCTAGAAGAATGGTTGGAGGAACCATGCTTGTATATGGAATAATGAGATGAAGATCAAAGAAATTGTTGGTGAAACTATCCTAGATGGATAGTGCTTGTCATGCCATTTCTAGTGGTATGTGGAATGTCACATAAATCCTCATGGTTTGAGAGTTATGGCCTTATGAAGATGAAGGACCCCCACATGAAGGCTTGAAGCCCCCAAGGTCAAAGAAGTCAAACTGACCTAAAAGAAGAAATCATTGTTTAAATAATAAAGTAAAGTGACAAAGTCAAGGTGGATTATTGAAATAATAAAGATAAGTGACAAAATCAAGAAATGATAAAGTAAGGTGAGAAAATCAAGAAGGAATATTTAAATGATAAAGTATTGGAGAACTTTCTATTTATGGAAAGTGGTTAAACCCTAAAATAGGTTAAGTGACCTAGAAATGGGTTAAGTGACCTAAGAAATGGGTTAAGTGACCTAATGGATGAAAGTATAAATAATATAGCAATGGTCTCTTTCAATCCATCCCTTGTGTGAATCAATGGAGAGCTTCTTGTGAGAATATATTTTGGAGTATTGATGGAGAGCTTCTTGTGAGAGAATATTTGGTGTGGATCTCTTGAGCATGATTGAAGATCTATTCTGAGAGAGAGGAGATCGGGAGGATCTCATGGACGCATTGAAGTTTCGACAAGTCTGAGATCATGATGGTGAAATTCTCAAAATAATAGAAAAACCCTATTTTCTGGTGCATACGCGGGTTGTCTGTGTATAGGGTGCATATATGCAAGTTGTCTGTGTACAGGGTGTGTACAATATGCAAGTTGTCAATGTATAGGGAGCGTAAAATGGATAAACTCATGGAGATTTGTGGTTGAGCTGATGACAAGTTGTTGAAGACTGAAGCAGGTTCTAGATCTTGTTGACGGACGAAATTGACCGCTCATCAACTGGAGGAGTGAATCCGGTCCGAGGTTGTCTAAATAACCCAAGCCGTTTGGATTAATCCACTCCGACGGGTTTAGCGGCTCCGTTAGCCGATCTAAGTCCTATGGAAGTGAAAAGACAAAAACTAAAGAAACTAACTAAATGAAAAACAAACAGCTATTGAAAACTATATACAATCTAAAATGTACTTGCAGTTTTACTAACTAACAGAATAATAGTTTTACTTATTAAATATACAGTGTATCAATATATTTATATTTCTATTATATGTACAGTATTCACAAAATGCAGATTTTTATCGAAAACCTGCGAAAATCATATATGAATTGACAATGAAGCTATTTGTTTTTGATTTTTTATAACTTTTATGAACAGGAAATGAAATGGCAGCTAACTAGTTGGGAAATAAAAATAACAATCAATACAGTGTATCTAAACTATAGGAAATTCTTATATTGATTAAACTAATAAAATGAAACTAGCAAACTAACCTGAAATATTATCTCCTATTAATCCTGTGCATAGCATACACGTTTGTTGTTTGATGAGGCCAACCCACATCAGATCTTTACCAGTGCTTTTCGTAAATGCGAGATAGTAACAACTTAATGCTAATGACAGAGCATGTAAAGGATGTAGTAACAACAAGTTTATAATTTAACAAATGATTACATTAAGATAAATCTCGCTGCAAAGATTTGTATATAACTGCTCATTTAATAAAGAAGATTAACCTTCTATTCATTAAATTGAAACAGGATAATTGTTGCACATAATATSAGAAACATAAAACATAGGCATCATATAAATATAATCACATCAATCTGTAACAAACTGTGATATCTAAAGTAGTCACAATTCAATTGCAAATCAAAATGAGCAACACTTGAACGAAAATATGATATATCGAAGCTAAAGCTGTACCAACATCAACCTTCCATTCAAGTTTGTCAATCATAAACCCATAGTTTCTGTTCCCAAGTAGCGATGGTCTTTGTTTACAAAATAATACATTTATAAAGGCCACAGGATAAAAACATTCCCTTTGGAAATTATCAAATCTGTTGCAAAAATTGTGGGGGATGCAACCTCCCAGATTCTAACAGCCTATTCTAAAACCACACATAAAGAAATAACATGCTGAGATATGCCACCAGCGATTCAAATATTCTTTAGAAACCATATGTACCTGTAAACACATAAGAAAAAATGATTTCAGATTGCATTTTGGTTGTAAAAATCAATAAATTCAAATTTTAGTAACTAGCTACAGAATCTCACGATTCTGTTAGCTAGTTATTATTATAACCAGAATTGTGTTTCATCAAATCAATCCAAACAGAAATAGATGCGATTTGAGCAAACAAATATTTTATTCTAATTCAAAACAAAACAAAATCATCTTAAAATCACTTTGAAAATACCATACCTCAGATTCAGGGATTCGTTTTAATCAAGCTATTTTTGAATTCACAATGGCAGTGGCCGCTTCCATGTTTAAAAAACAACAGACCCTGTGGATGTATAACTTGCTGACAGACTACTTGAAAATCCTTTGGATTGATCAAGCGTTCACATAGGGCTGAGACAAAAGGATGGATGGGTGAGAGGGGTTCTGAGGCACAGGCCTGGAGAAGTCACAAATGTTTCAACACTTGCAACCAGATCAAAACGCACCTTTCAACCACAGAGAAAATTTGAGATTTGACCTCTAAAAGATGAGCTATATCTCTATAATTATCCAATTTATGGGGAAAATGCTCATGATGAAGGTAAAAGGGCTCATTTCGGTTCTAGGTTTTCAAGGGTTTGATCTAATTCAAAACCGTTTTCTCAGAATCTCTCACACAAAAATGTCTCTTTGGGAGGCAGTTACGGGGTTAGCTTTGAGAAGTCTTCTCGGGCATTATCAAACAACAACAAAGTATGGACAGAGTTGGGCTCAATTATCATCACAGGAGCCATGGATAACAGCACAAAATCTATAAGGTATTCGGCGATAGGGTTTGACAGAAAAGAAACAGAGCCATTTGCCCTGATCTTCCCAACACAATGCAAAGGCAGCTTGAAATGATATGAAGGGCAGAGCGTTAATGTTATGCGTGCGAGGATAGTGGTGTAAATTGAACCATGCAAGAATATCATGTCGGGCTGTACTTGGAATGATTCCTTGGTGTAATGGTAGATTCAAATCATAACAATGCATATCCAAAAGAATTTTAATCAACATGTCACATGAACCATTACATAACCACGATTTGACCCAAAAATCAACGTGTCAATCAAACCATTGTGTCAAAGATTTTGTAAATCGACACCATATTAACAATAGTCAAATGGATAAATGTTTGGTGTTTCGATAAATATGTGACCAGTGGTATGTTTGAGGTCAAGGAGTTATTACCATGTAAACAAGTAGGTTCATGATAAACCAAATGATCATTAATCGCTTGATGTAATCAACAAGAACTCCAATAGTGGGTTTTCACACTTGTAGTTGTGAAAACGAAAATGAAAAGCAGGTACGCAAAAGCGAAAGATAATGGTGTCATTTAAAAAGTTGCGACGAGTAATGAGGGTTCAAAAACCTTGTGTAGGCAGCTTGTAAAGAAAAAGATAGAGATTAATATGGCTGCCAACAATGGCGACACACTGGTAGAAGCAGTTATCTCTGCCAAACGAACATGTCCAGATTAGGATAATGAAAAAATATCCAACTTGAAAACAACCAGAAAATTGTTTGAACATCATTATCAATCATAAAAAATTCCAGTTTCAGATTGCTTGTTATTTTAAAAGATGAAAACTGATGACAATCTTAAACAAACCGAGCCACGATATTAAGGTTAAAATCTCCAATACTGTTGACAGAGCCACTGCTACCAGTAGGCGTCCATAGCCTCGACAGGGATGCCATTTAACCCACTCCAATATCTGTATCATGTCAGGAAGTTCCATATCAGAACGAAGGACATTTAAGGTCAAAATATTCCATATCTAAGAATTTTCATATACCTGACATTGCTTCGCTGCTAGCGGGCCTGTTCAGTACCCTGACGAAGTTATCTTGGCACCATGCATGCATTTACCCACTGCTAGCAGACCTGTTCAGTATCCCGACGGGTTTACAAGCACTTCCCACAACTCTTTTAAATATTTATTTAGTTTTAAAGATATTTAATCGAGCGGGGTGACGTTGAAAATCCTGATATTTTGGACATATTTTAAAAAATTACAGACCTTGAGAAAAATTTTAACTGTCCTTCATTAAGATCTAGAGATAGTTTATTAATAAACCGACCTTCGAAGGTGGGGAGGCATCTCTGAGTTGTTCTCTTAAGGAACAGGGACAGCGTAAGAATAAATTTTTATGGATGATCGTGAAAATCTTCAGTTACAGATTGAAATCAAGAAACGCTTTTCAAACAACAAGCTTTCTTTAACATGGCTGCAAACTTCAAAAAAATATCATAATTGATGTTTTAACAATCTTCAGTAGTTATTTCAGAGGAGAATTTTTTCTGTTCTCTTTGTCTGAAACGGTTCATGGTGCAGGCATGTGTGTTTCAAAAGAAAGACTGATTAAGCATAAATGGAAACAAAACACACCAGCGAAGAAAAAATTGAAACCAAAGAAATCCAAACAAAAAAATATGTACAGAAGGTGCATTTGAAAACCTCATGCAACAAATCCCTTGGGAGACTGAAAGAAAGTAGAAAAATATTGTTCAATGGGAAAACA
>ML793955.1:398694-420935 GCA_009831015.1 Picea engelmannii
GTTTCCATTGCGTTGCTTTATTTTTACCTTTCCCATTCCAACAATTTTGCATGGTGCATCATCACCCAAATGAACCTGTCCAAAATCACCTTGAACATAATCTAGAAAATGTTTTCTATGGGGTGTGGCATGAAATGAAGCCCTTGAGTCTACTACCTAAGACTCAAAAATATTACTACAGAAAGAATCAAAGCATCTTGTAACACATTACCTATTACATTTGCTTCTTGTTGGGCCCCAACAACTCCCCCTATATGTTTACAAAATTTAAAGGGCCCCTAGTAGAATCTTGATAATTATAATGAGCTACAGAATCAACCTTTTCAAATAGTTCTATGCCTTGGCTTACTTTGAGACAAACTTAAGACATTCACTATAGTATGAAACATTCATTACAAGAGTATATGTCAAAAGTTAGAAAGGAGCATAAAAATCTCAATTTAAACAAAAACGTTAATTTTTATTATTATATGTTTACTTTCGTTTAAATTATGATTGTGTGTTCATTCTTTTGCTCATTAGAAAGTTTGACTATTTTGAATAATGTGTTCAATACTTCATCAAATTTTATCTTTGTTGGTTTTTCATTTTCATGAAATCATTTGGTGATATTAATTAATTAAATTTTTTTTTCATTTTGCATCTCATTTCAAAATAATAATAATAAAAGAATTATCTATCATGTGTTTGATTTTGTAAAAGATTAAAATTAATATTTTTTCTTCATTAAATTGAAGCTTCTAGATTATATTTGAAAACAAATTATAAATAATGTTTGTTTATAAGTTATAGTTAGTTTAAATTCATTTTTTATTTTTCTAGTTTTTGTTTTATTCTCAATTTTTAGGTTATTAATTTAGGTTTATTTTTGTTTCACAGGTTTCTATTATCAAATATTTGATATGGATCTGATCATGACTTGATTTTATTATCCAAATACGTTCAATATGATTGATCCAAAAATAATTTTGGATTTCTACAAATAATTTTATGAGCAACAACACATAAAATTTGGAAAGGCGTCAAGATCAGACACACGATTTTGCAAGACCGATTGCAGCCAAACCGTGAGGAATTTGGAGAAACGGTTGAAAACCCAGAACCAAAATGGACCCATTTACCTTCCACTTAGAGATGTTCCCAAACAAATGCACGATTTGAGATATATTTGGGTCTCTTTTAGAGGAAAATTTCAGGTGGCGGAAATTAATAGTGATGCCCAGACTGTTCATTCATTTTATAAATATATGAGAAAGATTAGAGCCATGGAGGATCCAAAAATTGGAGAGGGGGATTTTAATCATTTATCTTTTGTATATTATTTATTTTGTAAACTTTTTTATTTCTTTTCAAATGGAGTAATGGATGGCTGAAAGCTTTGGGAGAATGGACGAGTATTTTTAAAGAAGAATATGGAATTTCAAGTTGCTTGATGGATTTTGTCATGTAAGTAAAATGGTTTTATTTTCATATAATATCTTCATATTCTTTCAATAATTGATTATGCATTGATTTAAATAGNTTTAGTCTTTTTTATCAATACATGGTTAATTATTATTATTTATATATTAATTTTTCCAATCTTTAAGAGTTTATTATCCAAAACAATCCTTCTAGGACTACAATATGGGCATGTGATTTTAAGAAAGAATATGGGAAAGTAATTCATCTTTGGCTTTAGACCTGTGTGATACTTATTCCATTTATTCTTTCATTATTGTTATATTATGAAAATGTTATAACGGTTGATTTTAGCTTTAGCCTGTCAATCATATGGTGTTTTCATATTGTTAAATGTTATATGCTCCCATAATTTCTTATTCCATTTTTTATGTGTGATCAATCAATCATTTGATTATTATGGAATTTATTTCTAATGTTAAATGATGAATAATATCAATACCTAGAATTGAGTTTTCTTTCGTTCTTAAATATTGATTATCTTAAGATCACATGATTTTTAATTAGTTGTCTTCATGTTGTTATTAATTTACTCCAATATCAAATACTTCTTTGAATATATCTTGGAAGTGCTAGTATTGTTCTATTATAGGTTTCCCTTAACAATAGTACAGGCATGAGCTCATACAACACAGAAAGATAAATACCAGTTTCGTTGATTAGTGACAGGTTATTATGAGTGTTATTTAGTTAAGTTGTTTATGAATGAAACAATGAATGTATGGTTCAGCTTTGACTATCCACATGTTCATGTTTCATTAACTTTTTTGCAAGATTCTTTAAATTTATAAAAGAAAAACAATAAATATTTTTATTTGTTTTTTTTATCTGCTTCCTAGAAGCAATAATTTTTCCATTGATTTTCATAAGTTTTGATTAAAACTTGCATCTTGTAAATCATGTAAATAAATGGAACTTGTATATCTTTTGCTTAAATATAACTACTACAGTTACATTAGAGCATATGTACATATATATATATATATATATATATATATATATAGTGTTTAGTAATTAGTTAGTTATTTCTCTCTTCAATACCAATAGTCTCTGCCAGTGCTTGATTTCTTGTATTTTCATTTTTGAAGATTTGCAAAGGTACACGCGGCCTGCATAAGGTATGCATGCATGTACGCATGCTCTGACCTTACACAACTTGTGTGCACACGCTGGTTGTTGAACTGTCAGTAGCATGCCTGTTGAGAAAAGTTTTGTTTAAGGAGAGGCAGTCATCTTCTTCCTTATCAAGAGTTATAACTCTCATGGATTTCCTTGATTTAATCTTGTTCTCTGTCATAGCAGTTTTAGCCTAGGTTGGATTCCAGCATAGCTTGCTTTTTCATTGAAATATTTTTTGTGTTTCTTATCTTTTTAAACTTATTTTTAGCTTGAAATTTTAAGAAAAATGAGTTGCATTTAAAAAAAAAATCCCCCTCATGGGGGGCCATGAATAGTGCATTCATCAGTTTCTTTTAGAATCTTTTATTATTTTTTCTTTGATTGGAAGAAAATATATAAAAAAAAAACTTAGTTTGTTAGATCTCTTTCTTTCCTGGAATTTTCTTAGCATTGTTATTTGAAAAAAAAAAGAAATTAGCATAGTGTTGTGTTTTCTTCTCATTTTAAAAGCATTTCAAATATATATATATATATATATATATATATATGATCATTCTTTTCCATTGTTCATATAAGTTTCATCATTTTTTTCAAGAGTCTTAACACCATCAGTTGCACTACCGTACCCTTTTGAGTAAATCCAGCCAGTAAAAAGAACGCTAATTAAAATTTACTAGACTTTATATTTGTAGGGTCCATCAACTAGATTAGGCTAGAGCCTTGATTTAGGTTGGAGAGGAAACTCTTCAAGGCTATAAAACAAACATATGAGTCTATGATAAGGAGTGTAGAAGTCTAGTAACGTGGAAATTATTCGGGACCCCCCTCTAACACAAGGGCTAAAATGAGGTCACGTGCAGAAAGGTAGCGGAGATAACCCCTCCAAAGCTGAACCAGGTGTAGTGGGAAACGCATATAGAGGACTTGTCTTGGGATTTCGTTGATCTCATTTTCCATGGAGCTTCGTGGGTCTTGAATCCATTTGAAGTACTTAGTTGCCATTCAGAACACTTTCTTTCGATACCCTTGATAGGTTTCAGGCTTGATACCCTACTCATTGCAGTCCACCCAACTGTTGACTGTACCTGCCTGGTGATTGTTCACGAGCTGGCAACCTAGTTGCCTTTATTTTAGGGACTTACACAGGTGACCACGGGGCTATACCGCAGTACCTAGGGTAGACATCGAGCCATGCTTTGTAGAGTATACCTAGAGGGTGCTTCCGTATTCGATTTTCACTTGCATCGGTAAGGTTCTCTAGTGTTGGTTGGTGTAATTGTTCTTCCAACTAGTTATTCATTTTCTTGATTTTCCTTTAGGAGTTTTTCTAGTGTGTGCTCTATGCTCCCTAGTTTTCCATAGTGAGTTAGCCAACCATTGATTTGGGTCTCTGACCTAGGGTGGTATACTACCCACTCCACTGGTCGTGGGGACCTTTTGGTCTTCCTCTTAGAAACATGGAGCCGCCTCTGTATAGGCATTATTTTTATAACACTGGTTCACCAGAGTCAGTGTGTGAGACTTTTACGTACTTGAACGATACCGCAAGGGGAGAACCTATGCATAATATCTTCATGGATAAATTTATCGGTGATACCAAACAAAGAGCCCCTTCACAAGGGGTTTCTTGTGCTTTTCCCTTACTTGGAAATGTTGGTGTCCCTTTGGTGGCCACTTTGTACATTCTTGGGTTGAATGTGGGATTACTGGTTTGGTTAGGTACCATTCCAAATTTCTTGAATGCTCTTGATGATTCTTAGTTAAGCACCTTAAGTCATGGGCAACCTGTTGATGTTTCTTCGTTAGCAAAGTATTCTCCTCCTCCTTCTCCCGCCTCTGGTGAAAGTACAGTTACTAGTAACCAAATGTATAAACGAAATAGAAAGAGTAAGAATAGGAAGAAGAAATCACCAACCTCTACGAATCATGTTGGAGATAGGTTGAGAACCTCTGCAAGTCATGTTGAAGACCAACACCCAAACTCTGCAAGTTATGCTAGGAGCATGCACCCACCCTCTGCAAGTTATGTTGGGGACACACACCCACCCTCTGCAAGTCATGATGGGGGAAAAAGTCCAGTCACTACTAGTCATACTGGTAATAGGTCTGTAGCCTCTGCAAGGCATGTTTCGACCCATCACCAACCTCTGCAAGTCATGTTGGAGATGTGAAACCAGCCACTTATAGTCATGCTGGGGGCATTGATTCTATTGAGAAACCTAGACGGATAAGACGTAAACCTAAGTTCCCTTGTAAGCTTTGCAAGGGAGATCCATCTATGCCCTGACATTCCAGAGGTAGAAAGATTGTGGTCCCTGTCTACAAGCTCTTATGATTCTGAGTCTTCTGAGGTTTCCTCTCAGCCTATGCATTCATTGGTTGAGAAAGTGGTCATGTTGATGCAGTCATCAATTGGTCCCACTCCTCTTTTGGGGGGTGAGGTGCCTTTAGTTCTTGTAGTCTCTCAACCTATGCAGTCATTGGTTGAGAAAGTGGTGATTCGAATGCAGTCATCGACTGATCCCACTTCTCTTTTGAGGGTTGAGGTGCCTTTAGACCTTGTAGTCTCTTAGCTTATGCAGTCATTGGTTGAGAAAGTATTCATGTCGATGTAGTCATCGACTAATCCCACTACTATTTTGAGGGTTGAGGTGCCTTTAGACCTTGTAGTCTCTTAGCCTATGCAGTCATTGGTTGAGAAAGTGGTCATGCCGATGTAGTCATCGGTTGATCCCACTCCTCTTTTGAGGGGTGAGGTGCCTTTATACCTTGTAGTCTCTCAGCCTATGCAGTCATTGGTTGAGAAAGTGGTCATGCCGATGCAATCATCAGCTAATCCCACTCCTATTTTAAGGGGTGAGGTGCTTTTAGACCATGTAGTCTTGCAGCCTATACAGTCATTGGTTGAGAAAGTGGTCACGCTGTCATGATCTTCGACTGTTCCCACTCTTTTCTTGGAGAGTTTCGAGTCTACCAAAGTGGTCACGCCGTTGCAATCTTTGGTTGATCCCACTCTTCTCTTGGAGAGTGTCGAGTCTACCAAAGTGGTCACGCCAATGCCATCTTCGGCTAATCCCACTCCTCTCTTGGGGAGTGAAGTTCTACCGACTATGTTTTTTGCATTTCCAGTTTCGTATTTTTAGAACCAGGGGGCATTCCGCTCACTCCAAGCACACCCCCTCCAAGCCCTAGGATGGTTTCCTTTGATTGGAATGATCTTTTTGAGCCTCGTCTTCCTTCTTTTGCACCTTTTCAAATAAGGGTTGAAGTTAATTCAACAAACATTTATCGATGTATTACGGATGAAGGAGCCTCTGCAAGCATTTTATTCTCCTCGGTTTGGAAAGTCTTGGGTTCTCCCAAGCTTGTGTCTACTTCACATGAGTTGTTGGATTTTGACAGACATCCTAGTGAATATTTGGGGGTTCTTCCTCAGTTTCCTATCTTGTTAGGTGGGAAGATTGTCCATGTTTATGTTATAGTGGTGCAAGGCCCGTTAGATTTCAATATGCTTCTTGGGCGTGATTATGTATATGCTATGAAAATTGTGGTATCTACACTCTTCCGGGTGATGCATTTCCACCACAATGGAAGCATTGTCATGATTGACCAGTTGGAATCTGATAATCACCATCCTAATTCAGCATTAGTTCAGGCTACCCCTTTATATGTTCCTAGTGTTTGTGTAGACTCCACCCCACCATGGGTTAATTATGTGGCATCATATCCTCGGTGTTCAATTGCTTCTGAGCAGGAACCTGTGCAATCATGTTTTCCCTCTCAAGACTTGGAATCAACAATTGATCCATTGGTGTATCTAATGGGAGCATGGGATCCCTTGCCTCCCCCTCTTGGTCCAAGTGGTCTTGAGTATCCTTCTGAGTCCGATCTCATTGTTAGTAGATCCTCAAGTCCTCGTGATCATGATTCTTCACTGATAGACTCTACTAGTGTTGGCCAGAACCTCCATCATCATATGGAGTATGGTCAGTTTACTTCACCGGTTGGGACCGTCGACCCTCATTTGCATGATTTCTTGGATTTTGAATTTCCTTCATATGAGGCTACCCTTGAAGCCATGACTATGATTTCTATCCTACAAGAGGAATTACACCGTGGTTTGTGTTTTCTTCCCTTTTAGGAGACTTCCCAAGTTGACTATCGAAGAGACTCTTGGTTTGAGCCTAGCAGGAGGCTCTACCTGAACCAGTTTCATACATGCATCGTAGCCCCCATGGGTCTTCTTTTAAGCCCTTTTCAGACCCTCTAAACATGAAAATATTGTCAAGTGATCTTGTGGCCTTTCATGCTCGTTAAACTGAAATTCGTAGTCACATCTTTCTAGCGATAGTTTACCCCTTTTTCGATCTATATGGTCAATTGTACGAACAAAGGTATACTCTAGGAGATCTGGTCCCCTCGAAGAGTACACTCAGGTATAATTTTAACCCTTTTTTCGGGCCCAAGGGACTAAATTTATGAAAAGGGAACCCCCACAGAGTCCATAGTTAAGCTCTTTTCAGACTCCCTAAAATTGAAAATATTGTCGAGTGACCTTATTCTTTCACACTCATTAAAACGGTCCAGAAGAACATTCCAGCGAAGTCCATAGTTAATCTTTTTTCAGACTCCTTAAAAATGAAAAAATCGTCGAGTGATCTTGTCTTTATCACACTCGTTAAAATGGTTTTGAATAGACTTCTTGTTGGTGCTAGTTTACTCCTTTTTTGAACCGACTAGACTACCTTTGAAAAAGGTACCCCATTGGAGTCTCCTTGTACGCTTTTTCAGACTCTCTAAACATGAAAACCAACCGAGCTTACCTTCTCTGGGCTCGTTAAACTTACATAGAAGGATGTTACCATTGTGTGTCTGATTAATCGAATTTCCATACCCGTGTCTTTGGCCTAATGTAGGCTCCATGTTTCTCTCATCCAAACCATCTGAAGCATGCCTTATACACAAACCCTGTACCACTTTACCTTTGTGTCTTGACACCTATGGCCCCAGGAGGGATTTTTTCCAAGTGTCTTTGCTTCGAACATCAGTCTTGTCCTTGCACCTCGAACTTGTATGTTTGCGACACTCATTCCTCCTTTGTAACGTATCATTCTTTTATTCTTTTTCCAAAATTATTGAAAAATACACACCAAAAAAAAAAATCAAATATACCCCAAAAAGAGGAAGGGAAAATTCTTTTCTTTGTATTGGCATCACATTGAGTCACCCTAGGATAAATCACATTCTTCTATTTGCTCGTCAGGCCATGGGAGTTAATATGACCTTAGGAAGCTATTCCCACTACATTGAGTTGTGTCCTCCTCTATTTGGTTATTCTTCCAAACATATGGAAATTTTTCATTGCCTCCTGCATTGTGAACTTATGTTAATTCAATGCTGCCTAAGTCTCATCATTTGTCATGCTATTGTCCAAGGGAATTTTTTACCAAGCCCGAGTCAGCCCCTCTACTTTTTGTCTCTTATCCTCATGCTTAGTCATCCTGAAGGTCCAATAAAGTCTTTGTTTGAAATCAATGAAGCCTTCATTCTGATCATCAAGATCCTCTAGTCTATGCCCAACGAGTTGTCAAAGACCTATGGGTAGTGAAGTCGTACACTCATATTACACTCCTACCCGAGTTTTGAAGATTTTTTGAAGTTGTTTCTCGAGCTATGAAGACCTCATCTCCAGCCATCAGGCCTTATCAACTTCTAGAGGATGGATACTATACATGTATATCTTTTTTTTATTATTATTTCAAGATGTAGTTCCATTGTGTATTTCTCGTGGCTACACTTTATATAGTTATATGACATGCATCTACAATGTATTTGATTGGTATCCATGATTTTATTTCATCCCGAGCATGGGTATGCCCGCCTTGGTGAGACAATTATTATTTTGCATATGGCACCTCCCGATTTCTGGTCCCTGGGCTCACTTGTTTGGAACATTGGTGAAGATTGATAATGTATTTCGGTCATCAAATGTTCTTCTAACCTCAGACATTAAGGGGCATCTATTATAACCCTAAATTAAACCAGACATACTTACCTAGCATCAGGCCATCTCAGATTCCTTCTTTGCCAAAACACCACTAAACAACTCTTCTTAAGAACCCCCTTTATAAAGGCCCACGTGCCCTGCTCCATTACTGCAAGCGTGTACATGCTAGATGCCCCAATACATCCCACGTGTACCTATAAAAGCACGGAAAAAGGAAAGTTGTTGACGGAGCACACAGCTTTGGGAAATTTAACTAAACCTTTCGGCCACACATGGCCGATCATTCGACCAAATACCTAGCTCCTTCTAGCCTATAAAATAAGGGGTAAGGGTCGCATTTGAAAAGAGGAAAATCATAGTAAATAAACTATACCCGATTGAGCATTCCCTTTGTCCCAACCTTTAACCATCCTTGTGCAAATAGAAGTATAGAGAAAAGCAGTTGGAGGATAGTGGAAGAAGAGCTCGGGATTAGGATCGAGGAGCAGTAGCCAACTTTATCATTGTAAGGTATTATTGTGAAGTTAATAAAAGAATTGCATTTCCCGTCCTGCCATATGAGATTTTCATTATTTGGATATTGATTGTATGATTGATTAAATATCTAACCCATTAGTTCATAGATCAAATACATGTGGAGTTCTTTGTTTATCTTTTGTGAATGCAGGTCAACATTGGGAGGAGAGCTACAGTCAAAGAACGACCAAGCGCAAAAAGGGATCGACATCAAACAAAAAAAATAAGGTACGTTGACTTAATCTCTTGAGCCTTGTATTTACATATGAGTGATGGGGGTTTAGGCATGGGATGATGGTAAGAAGTAAGAATCTTTAGGTCATTTCTCCATGCATGATAACAACCCTTAGTGCTAGTCCGTAGGAGGGATTTCCCACCCACAACAATAACCTGTCACAACAATATGTCCAAACAACCTATCACAACAACCTGTCTCATTAATATTATCAACTAAATCATATCTACTCGCCAAGATCAATCACCAATACAACTCTCAAAAATGTGCATCAACCAAGCATAACACAACAACTCATAATCATCACCAAGATCAATATGTGGTTCTAATAATATACCAAGACAAGTATGCTACTTCATCCATAAACCATGTGTCAAAAATACTACTAACAAGTGCCTCCAACCATGTACCAAGTATGTACCAATCATGTATCAAATACTCATCAACTATGACTCATTAATATGTACCAACATCATCAACTATACACCTCATGTATGTGCCATCTCATCAACTACTTGTCTCAACCATGTACATCAACCAAAAGCCCTCATCAATTTCATCATCCAAATATGATTTGTAAATCTGTAATAGATTTGGTGTATATGATCACATACCTGCAAAACTTCCTTAACTTTAACAACAAGAGACTATCTTTTTCATCAAACTTTGTTTTAGTCTCACATGACTAGTTTTGGATTAGTCAACAACCCTAACTTGAAATAATCATAACTATATACCTGCAATGAAAAAAGATATGAAAAAAGTACACAATGTTCTTCAATTTGTTTTATGCAATTCCTCTACGTGTCACTACTTGGAACCTCTCAGAAAAGGATTTATAGCAAAAATGGCATACCTTGTTGAATTATGGCTTACTCTAGAGAGTGAACTTGTAGAGAGTTCCCCACACAATATATTTTGTTGTATGGATTTTAAAATTGTACACAGGATACTAAATACTGTACTCTAACCAACACAATTTTTTCTTACTGAATTTTGATATTTTATGAAGAAGTTATGATGTTTTTACCCGAAACACATGTTTTAGACTAGTTTCAGGACTAGCCACAAACCCTATTTTCCGCGGAGTGTAACTCCAAAAATACAATGAACCACAAACTAAAATTTGTACCACAAATACTTGGATATGTTTCCTCAATGGAATCCCAATTTCACAATTTCAATCATTCTAGAAACAAAGTTATTGCAAAAATGGTGAGATGACATGTAAATAACATACCTTGGAAAGCATCATCAAAAGAATTTATCCTCCCTTGAATTTTCGCATTCTTTACTTCACCTTCCCTATGAAATTTGGCTTAGATATCCTTTGGTTACCTTAGTCACATGTAGATATTAAATATTCTCAAGTGTGAATGAAATGAGATATCCTTTCCTCTTATTTATACTTTCATGTAGCTTCCTCAAGGGATTACCTTTTAACCATCTTAACCCACTTTCCTTATTTTAGGGTTAACCCACTTATAATTTATCCATTAAATTTATTATTTAAATAATTTATTTTGTATTCACTTTGAATTATAGTACACTCATCACTTCACTTTATTATTTACCTTCTAAAATCTCTTAAACCACTTTGACTACTTTGACCTTTGGGGCATCTAGATGACTCATGAGGGTTCTCCAACTTCGCATGGCCATAACTCTCTAACCGTGAGGAGTCATGTGACGTTCCACATACCACTGGAAATGGAATGAAATGTACTATCCATATAGAATATTCGTTCCTACAAATATATAAAAACTCATACCATTATCCATCAAACAAACTTGGGTCCATTACTCAAACCTGGGTTCTCCAACTTCTCATGGCCATAACTCTCTAATCGTGAGGAGTTATGTGACGTTCCACATACCACCAAAAATGGAATGAAATGAATATCCATATAGAATATTCTTACCTTCAAATATATTAAAACTAATACCATTATACATGAAACAACCTTGGGTCCATTACCCAAACCTTTGTGCTACTGGAATTCACTACCAGACTTTCTCCAAGGGTTGACATCAATCACTAGGGGTTGAAATCAATCTAAAATACCACTATTAAATGGTTGAAATCAATGACAACCAAAAATTCATACCAACTGTCCATCAACCTAAGAAAATTGTCTGACACATTGCACCAGATTGGCTCCAAGTTGATCGTCGGGAATGGTTGCAAGACCCCAAAATTTCTCACATGCTCCACCAATTGCAACACAATTCTTCAATTTCTCCAACGTACTCTTGGAATAATAAAGAGCTTCAATACAAAGGTAGTTTTTATTTATACAAGAAATCCCAACTTAAATCCACAATGCTTTCTAAACTTCATGCCTCACCCATAGCTGAGCATTCAGGATTTACCAAAACCTATGAACGGGTCAAACATTCTTTTTTTTGTGAGGGTATGAAACATGATGTTTTCACCTTTGTGTTGGACATGGAATTATGTTGTTTGAATTGATGTAAAATAAGGACAATATGATCAATGATTGGACATGGTATTATGTTGGCATTGATGTCAAGAATATCAATATGGTATTATCATTATATGTCTTTGAGATCCTAAAATCTCAGGAGAAATAAGGTAGTAAGTTGTGCAAAATACACAGTGTGAGGTGCAGAGGAATATAATTAAATCTCAGGAGAGCCATCGTATTAGATTTCATGATATCATAGCATGTAGGAAAGCTTAAGAAAAGCAATACCTTAAGGAAGTGTTATTTGGATCGAATTCCCAACAAATCAACTAGAGAACACCCTCAGAACAACGAGGAAACTCTGTTATAGTTGGGAGATATGAAAATCGTCGATCTCTGACCAAAGTTACAGATCAACGATATTGGTTCAGTTGGAATCCAAGTATAAATCCAAACAGGTTAGGAGTAATTATGTGTGTTGATGTGGTTTTCGGGAAAAATTCCGACCGTCGGATCATAGAGGAAACTTGCGTAAAGAAGAGGAGAATCATGGTCGTCTATTGAAGATTTGGGAATGATTTATATCGTGAGATCTATATTGAATATATTTCATTAGATAGACTACTAAGATTCATGGACCATCAATCGTGGAAATGACGTATGCATGGTCAGCTTGGAATTGACCACTTCGGTTAATATCGACCGAAGGAAATTTGCATGAAGGAATTTTAACCGAAGTCAAAGTTCGGAAGTAAAAGTAAGTCATCGAATCTAAGGAGCACTTCGAGATCAATAATAGCCATCAGATCAAGGTTGTGTAGCAACAGTCAACTCTGATGTTGACCACTCTGGTGAAAAGAAGCCAAGAACATGTAAGATTACCCAAAGGTCGAAGCCCCTAAGTCACATCAACCATTGATCTGGAGTAAAATATGGGAACCATCAAATCACAAGGATACAATCAACTCTGGTGCTGACCACTCCGATGAAAATAAGTGAAGAACATAAGAATTTACCCGAAGGTCAGAGCCCCAAAGTTTTGAATTGACTAAGGACCATCAGATCTGGACAATGCATGATGATTGTTCCATCAGGATAGGTGAGTCCAATTGTGGTCAACTTAGATGCTGACCTATTCAGATAAAAAAGGCTTAGAACATGTAATTTCACCCGAAGCACAGAGATCTGAAGTCAATAAGTAAGACAAGTGGCACACACATTGAGAGCCCACATCATCATATTCTACGTCAGCAATATCACGTCGGCAAGGACACTTGGCGCATTCAGATGGTGACAATTGTCAAGGTCTAATTGGAATTTTATATATACGTAAGTCAAAAATCTAAGTGACACATGGCAGCCACTCGAACAGTGCCACACCAACATTGACGTCAAGAATCTGTGTCACTCCGGGAGTATTTCCTTCAAGGAAAACTAGTTTCTACCACAAGCTACTACCCGAAGCGTCGAAGGCTGAAGTCATTATCAATTGTTGGTCAAGAACAGGTAAAGGACAAGGACAGGAGAAATTCACAGTCATCGATCTGAGATATAGATCAATGAGTATAAGATATTTCGAAAGTCAACCAAAGTGGTTTGGAAAACCACCCTTCCAAGCTCCAAAATGATGTGTGTATGACGCATGGACAGACAGTTTATGGTTCGTAGGTTGGAATAATATTTATCCCTTATGCAATTTTAACTCCAAACTAATCATAGTCATCCATCTCACATTCATAGTCATTGGATTAAGCTAGTGGAAGGATAGTGTAAGTATTGAAGCTAGACTGTGGATTTGGTTCCGGGAATCATGCTAACCACCAAATCAACCATTGTGAGAGGTAACCACTTTGGAAAGTTTAAACTTTGGAAGATTGGATGCTTGTAAAGGATAAAACACCTAAAGGCCAAAGTCTAGAGGACTAGGTTCCAGCCCTCGATCATGAGTTACAAACACATAATCTATGATACATTAGGAACATCACTTAAATAAGCCCACGGTCCTAGCTCCCAGACTTGTGAAGGTTAATAGAGAAGGGAAGTGTTGATAAGAACTCTGATGAAATTTACTATGGGAGGATTGAACGATTGCAAGGGTCGAAACTCAGGATAGACAAAGTACCGAAGAACCTAGCTCCATCCCTCAGTCACATAAAGGAAATATAAAAGTGCTCGAGGCTTAACTCTATTTCCTGCAGGAAACCCAAGAAGAACACCATTACTGTAGCAGATAGTGGAGTAAAAGAATTATTTTGATCTGTTGGAGAATTGGGGATGCAACATAAGCATGGGAACGAGATAAGGAGTTGATCCATACATGTGATCAACTTATGAGGATGAATCAAGATTAATTAAACTAAGAAATTTACATGATAAATTAATAAAGGAAGAAATTAATTTATGTTAATGAAAAGGTACAATGATTCATTGTCAAAAGATGCAATGATTCAAGTTCACACCAATTGGAAGACTATATAAATGATAAATAATGGTGAGAAGGAGTGTCTCTGGAGTCTAGATCAAAAGATCAAAATAGAAGCAGAGTCCAAGAAAAGGAACTGATGATACCGATGCAGTGAGGGTGGAAGGTAGGAGCACAGAAGGATTGATATCCTTTACTAAGTAAATTGTTAAATTTAAGGGAGTTGGTTCTTCCTAGGGTTGGTGCCCAAAATTTAAGGGAGTTGGTGCTTCCTAGGGTTGGTGGCCAAAATTTAAGGGAGTTGGTGCTTCCCAGGGTTGGTGCCCTAAAGTTAAGGGAGTTGGTGCTTCCTAGGGTTGGTTCCCTGAAGTTAAGGTAGTTGGTGCTTCCTAGGGTTGGTTCCATAAAGACAATAGAGTTAGTGATTCCTAGGGTTGGTTCCCTGAAGATGGGTATTTGTGTCTCCTAGAGTTGGTTCTTTAAAAAGGATTGGTGTCCTTCACTATTATTTATATAACATTGTAATTCCGATTAATTATATTTATATAATTGATTTCAATACAATTTTTTTGTTGATCTATTGTGGTGTTTCATAAAATAAAAAAGTATTTTTTAATTGTTAAAAGGGGTAATACTAATCCCCCCCCCCCTCTTAGTATTTCCAACAATTGGTATCAGAGCGGTTTCCTTCAACACAATCTAATAACTGGAAGGTAGATCCTAACAAAACACCATTTTTTAATGGAGGTGGTTATGCTTTCTGGAAAATAAGAATGGAAATATTCATGTTGGCTCTTGGTTTTGATATCTGGAAATCTATTGTAGATGTTTATACTTCACTAACTACTCCACCCACAGATGTTGCAGGAAATAAGATTTGCAATGACAACTCATGAGCAGTTAATGTCATTCTGGGAGGATTGACAAATTTCATGTGTGTGAAGGTAATGCATTGTAAGTCATCTAAGGAAATATGGGATAAATTGGAGGTCATATATGAAGGAGATAGCAAAGTCAAGGAAGCCAAATGAAAAACCTATAGAGCTCAGTTTGAAAACTTGAAAATGAAAGAAAAAGAGAACATTGTTGAATACTTTCATAGGGTAGATGAGGTAGTTAACTCAATCAGAGCAGTAGGAGAAGAAATTACCGATAAACCTATTGTACAAAAGATATTAAGGTCATTACCTATGAGATATGATTCCCAGATATCTACAATTGAAGATAGACCAGAACTTGACAAACTCATAGTAGATCAACTTCATGGAATTTTTATAGCATATGAGATGAGAACAGGGAACGGAAAACCATCAAAAGAAGAGACAGAATTTAAGGCATCTAAAGCAAAGAAGAAACATGAACATATGTCTCATGAAGATCAGTTAGACATATCAGATGCATAAGAGGCCAACTTCATAAACAAACTCCAAAAAGGATTTGGAAAATATAAAGGAAAGTTACCTTTCAAATGTTTTAACTGTGGCAAAATTGGACATTTTGCTAACATATGTCCCTATCCCAAGAAGGAGGAGAATGATGAAGCCCACAACCAGAAAAACCAATATAAGAAGAAATTTTATAAGAAAGAGAAAAACTTATACTCCAAAGAAGACATCAGCTCTTCATAGAATCTGCAAAAAGCAACAAGCAAATGCTTGCTGCAGATGCTGCACAACACAAAAATGTTAAGGAAATTTTTTGGATTTTACGCATAATTTTTTCACATAAAAATATCCAAATGAAAGTAAAATTATTCGACCTATCTAAGATGGTTATTAAACTGAAATATAAATGAAATGAGTGAAAAAAATATAGGACTAAGTAATCTAGGAGTTTGAGAAGGCTTTGAGGGAAGACTCCTTCTTGAGTCTTTCCCAACAATCCTTTGAAGTAAAACTGTAAAACTCAAGACAAACTGTGAAGCAGAGAAGTAGATAATATACTTGAATAACTAACAATGTGAAATATTTCAAATAAATAGCTATCCAACATACATAAACTATCAAGAGTACTCTTTGCTAATCTACTCAAGTAAACTACTTTACTAAAGATCTACTCAACACTACATAAACTAAAATCCACAAAGTCACCTCATGTGTAAGAATACAACTGGAAAAATATTGGTGTTTCCAAATCCTCCAAAGATTTATTAATCCAATGGGAGAGTATTGCAGCAACAAGTTTCTCCAAGACTCTCAAGAGAAAAATGGGATGGAATGCTAGATGGCAAGAGCAAGAGAGTGGGGTGAAATTTTAGTAGCGTAACCTTAACTCAAATAATCGTGAATGAATGAGGAGGTGAGGGGATGTATTTATACCTCAAGGAGGCAAAACGACCCCTCTTGGATGCATGACAAGTGTCGCATCTCAGTCATTTAGTGGAATCCCAAGGAGAGGGGCGCACCTCTTCTAGGGTTTTGGCATGGATGAGGACGTGGATGAGTTATATGGAGTGTGGGGACATGTAATGGGTGAGGTGGAGGGATAGGAAGGTCACACCACTCATGGGAGGGCCCCCAAAACTCATTCAAATGTGTTTCAAAGGTTTTCAAGTGAGGGGGGGGGGGCACAAATCCCCCTAGGGGCGTGGGTATTTAGTGAGTGGGTAGTGTAAGAGGGTGTGTAAAGGTTAGGGAGTGGGTTGGTTAGGTTATAAATGACTCCTCTTTCCCTTTTCCATCTTAAAATTAACCCATTAACTCAATTTACAAAAATTATATTTTTGACTTAGCAATAAAAATTGTTGTTTTGACTGAATGACACTCTGGGTGGACAAGCACCTAGCTAAGTTTGTTCGACTGAGATGAAACTTGGCCCAAGGGTGTAGGGGGTTCCTTTAAAAAAAATTTGAGCACAAATACCCCTATCAAAAACCCAAAGGCCTAGTTTTTACAATAATTTCTCAAAAACAATTAATTAATTAAATAATGAAAATTCCAACCTTAGGAAAATTAATTAAATTTAATTAATTAAAAAAAACCTATCTAGACTCGATGAAATTCCGTGAAAATTTATAATATGTCTTACATGGTCATTTACATCATTCCTAAACAATATATACCAAAGGATGAGACCATTAGAATGTCATTCACCACTTTGGAGGAATTATTGCAGGTGTGAGGGAAAAACTCAAGGGAAATCAACAAGGCTGAAGAGCCCAATTGATAAACTGAGGATAAAAAACCCACGGTGAAAATAACTCTCCCAATGAAAACATCCCAAGGTACCTGAACTAACTATGATCCATGTAGACCTATTACATTATTAACCCACGCAGGGGTGCGAAAATTTTGTTTACAAAATTTTGTGTTGGAGGTATAAATTGCCTAGTAGAACCAAAATGTCTTCGAAAAATTAGCATATGATGATGCCTCTCTTCATGGATCATGAAGTTGAACCACTAGTTGAATATGTAGTCAACATCTGGCTCCACATGGGGACGTGTGTTTGATCTTCTCACATGAGATGGAGAGCATACGAGAATCCAGCATCAACAAAAGGTGCTCACCAATAATCAATATGAGCATACATATATACATATAATGAAATAAATTCCTTTAACAATATATACATAATGAAATAACTAAAGTACAACATCATAACTAAAAAATGAATCTATGATACAGAAATAAATCTAAGTACATATAGACATAATGAATGAAACAATACAAAACTGGAATACAAGGAGAAGGGTTAGAGATAGGTTACAAAGGGTGTCCCTTTGGACACCAAGTTTCCCATCATCTGTAGAAAATCTTGAGTTGTTGCCTATTCCTTGGAATGTTGATGGGCTCACCATCCAAATGGCTGAGATGAAAAGAATTAGGCCCTTTTATTTATTTGATCAAATATGGACCCAACCACAAGCTCTCAAAATTTACATGTTTCCCTGGATTTTCTCTACCTTTATCCCATAGAAAAATTGTATCCCCAATCATGAAATCCCTCTGCGTAGATGAATTTTCAAAATCCTTCTTTACCCTACTCTGATTTTTACAATTCTGATCATAAGCCTTTCATCTAATTTCATCTAACTCAATGACCTAGTTGACCATGTTCTGAATTGCATCCTACTCTGTGGAAAGATCCTCAACTGACCCATAAGTAGGAATTCTAAGGTGTACTGGCAACCTAGATTCCAATCCATATACTAACTCAAAAGGACTATTCCCAGTTGTTTCTTTCTTTGTTATTATGCCAGCCCATAATGCATGTTTAATTTTACTATCCCAAGACTTCTTGTTTTCACTGACTATCTTCTTAACTATGGTCATTAAGTTTTTGTTACTTGACTTTGCTTGACCATTCCCTTTGGGATAGTAATCTGATGCATGTGACAAGATAATACCATATTTAAAACAAAAAGATGACATCTCAACTAAACAAAAGGCCTTGGCATTATCTGTCACTATCTTTGATGGGACCCCAAATCTAGTTATAATTTTGTCTTCTAGGAAATCCATTGCAACCTTCTCAGTTGTTGACTTTGTAGGAATAGCTTCAACCCAATTGATAAAGTAATATTTTGCTATGATAACCCATGAATACCCATTACTCGAATTATCATTAAACTTCCCGATGAATTCCAAACCCCACTGCTGAAAAGGTGCCTCAACCACGACTGGTTGCAAAGGGAGAGTTGCTAACTTTTGCTTTCCTGTGAAAATATGACATGGCTCACATTTTCAAACAAATTGATGCACATCTAAAAATATTGTGGGCCAATAATATCCTGCTCTAAGGATTTTGTGGGTAGTAGTTTTAGCAGTAAAATGTCCACCTCAAAATCACTCATGGAATTCATCCATTAGTTTCTTTGACTCAACGTCATCCACACATCTAAGGATAACCCCATCAGGATGCTTCCATCCTAACCCATCTCTAGTAAGGACATACTTAGCAGATTTCAACCTTAAATCCATTTTCTTGTGTCCTACTAGATGACTTGGGCAAGTCATATTCTTAAGATAAAAGATGATGTTTGTATACCATTATACTTGCTCAAGATTCATTAAGTTAGGAGGAAACTCTTCATTATTAATTTGGCAAACCATACCTAAGGCCTTCTCATTACTTTATGTCAACATTTTAGCCAAACCTTGACCCTTAATAAATTTAGTAGGTTTGATCTCCAAATCATACTCTTGTATTTTAGCAATCCATCTACCCCTTGAGACTAATCCTTCCACTTGTGATAGAACATCATTAACTGCAGAATTAAGAACATAACCAATCACTTTGGAATATCCAATGAAGACTCTGAAATGTTTGAGTAATTTTACTAAGGCATAAGCTTTCTTCTCAAACATGGGATACTTGAGCTATGAATTTTGCAAGGCCAGACTCATATTTGCAATGGGTTGATCATGGCCTTGTCCATTTTTCTGAAGCAACACACCAACAATAGTGTCTTTAGAAGCAAAAGAGAAAATCTAAAAGTCCTTATTATAGTCTAGGATAATAAGGACGGGAGCTTCACATATGGCAGTCTGAATACACTTGAAATCTCTCTTACTTTCTTCATTCCACTCAAATTTAACATCCTTCTTAAGAAACTTATATATAGGTTTCATGATCTCAACATAGTTAGGAATGAACCTATGGAAAAAATTGGTTTGTCCTAAGAAGGATTGGAGATCTTTATTTGATGCAAGCAAGGGCACCTTGCTAATAGCCTCAACTCTCTCCGGGTCTAACTTGACCCCTTCTTTAGAAATTATGTGGCCCAATAATTTACCTTTAGTTACCCCAAAGAATGACTTAGCAGGATTTAGAGAAATTCCAAACTCTCTACATCTGTCTAAAACTTGCCTAAGGTGGTTAATGTGATTTTTCCCATCCTTAGAAAATACTGTCAAATCATCCTGATATATTTCAATCAATTTTCCAATTATCCCCCTAAAATCATAATCCATAGCTCTCTAAAAATTAGCTCTCGAATTTGACAAACCAAATGTCATTCTAAGATATTCAAAGGGTCCCCATGGAGTAGTAAAATTTTTCTTATGCCTATCCTCTGCTTTAAGTCTGATCTTATTATAACCAGAAAAACCATCAAGCATGGAAATCATTCCTGATCTTGTTACTCTTTGAAGTAAAGTTTCCATCTTGGGAAGGGGGTAGTGGTCTTTTGTACAAGAAATGTTCAAATTCTTGAATTCAATGCATATCTTGATCTTTCCATTCCTCTTCCTAGCAACAACCAAATTTGAGAACCATGAAGAATGTCTAGTTTGGGCAATGATTCCTGCTTCTAACATTTTCTGCAACTCCTGTTGGACCAAAGGAGCTAACTTGGGGTTCATTTTCCTCAATTTTTGTCTAAAGGGCTTGGTTTCTTCCTGAAGAGGAATCACACGCTTAATTACATCCTCCCTATAGACCTTGAGCTCATCATAACTGAAATCCAAGACATCCCTATACTCTTTTAATAACTTAACAATTTCATTCCTTTCTTCTATAGGGGTAGTCTTGCCTATCTTTATCATCCTAGGTGCTTCATCAGTTCCAATGTTAACTTCTAGGTGATCACATAATTTTTTCTTTGAGTCTTCTTTTTTCTTGTGACCATCTAGTTTATCAAAGTCCCTTTCTAAGGACACAACTCGCCTAGTGGGTGCTTTCACTTTATCATCATTTCCAGAATAATTACAACCTTCCTCTTTTATATTGATGCCAAAATCTTAAAACTCATGCATATGATTCAAAAACATGATAACATGTTTGTCATCATCAAAATCCTACCAATGGTTCATATTATCAGGAACTAAGGGCCTAAAAATCACTTCCACCGAAATATTTTTATCAATCAAACTATCTGGAAGCTGAAGTGTGGAAGTTGTTGGCAAATGTTTACCAAGTAGCGTATGCTTGTCATTGATGGCAAGCTAAGGAGGAACAACGTTGAAGAAAACGCGTGCAGCAAAGGCAAAGCTCAAGATACGGGAGTTCGCAGAGGAGAAGGAAGACAGAGATCCATAGCAGTTGGATCCCATTCAGAAAATCCGTCCGCCGTCAGATCGGACAGGAGCTGTAAGAGGTTTACCATCGGGAAAAGCCAAGGTGAAATCCCGACATAATCAGGACCGTCTATTTGGAAGGACGCGTGGCAGCGATCGGGCGCCGCCGGGAGAAGCTCGATAGGAGGACAGGTCTCAACCGTCAGATCCTAGTGCAGGGACCCGACCACCATTGGATCAATGAGAACCTACAAGGTCTTTAAAGGGAGTGATGAAGGTTTGGCTACGTTCATGAGGATAATGGTCATATGGACCAGGAGCGTAGTCATCGGAGTTTCGAGGATCGTGAGTTGGATATGTCAAAGTTCCTTGACAACAAAAAACCTGAAATAGCGATATGATCTCAACCGTTAAATCAAGAATTAGATCTGGTCCGTTGATTTCCTTCATCGGAGAATCGGGGATCGCGATTTCAATATGCAAAGAACACTTGACAACGAAAACCCCGAAATCGCGATTTCATGAGTTAATCACAGCCGTTGGATAATAAGTGATCTAGACCGTCGATCCAACGCACATCAACAGACCACGTCACCCAGGGACACGTGGAACAACCAGAGAATGACAGGTGTCAGGCAGATCTAACACTTCAGGCTCATGCAATTCACGAATCAGAGTGACACGTGGCAGGATCTAACACGTGTCAAACCATGTGTGACGTCAGCAGAGGCATCGATGATCGGGACTTTGATATGTCAAGAACACACTGCAACAGAAACTCTGAAATCGCGATATGCGATTTTGCGATGTAATCTGAGCCATCGAGCTAGAAGTGATTTGGACCGTTGAATCTCTGCATGGAGTATCGGGGATCGGGAATCGACACTTAGCAATGTCAAAATCTCTTGACAACGAGAAACTCGAAATCGTGATGTGCGATTTTGTGATTCAATGATAACCATTGAATCCAAAATGCATCTGGACCGTTGATTCTCCTCATCGGAGTTTCGGGGATCAGGACTTTGGTATGACAAAGTCACTTGACATCAGAAACCCCGATTTCGCGATATGTGATATCGCGACTCAATCGTAG
>ML793955.1:421035-432100 GCA_009831015.1 Picea engelmannii
TGGGTTTCCTCGGGAAATATCTGTCTCTGTGTTTTTTATATATGTGAATGATGCTGAAAGTGCCATTGTTTATTTCCCTGCATTATTGTGATTAGCATTCAGAGTCTCTACAAAAGTTTAAAAGAACCATAATTGTTTAAGCATGGAAACAACTGATTCACCCCCCCTCTCAGTTGTCCAACAGAAGTTGCTACTGCAATTTCATCTGCCTTTCAATTCTGTTCTCTAGGAATAGCAATCATGTTTAAAGCATCTAGATCATTTATCAAGTCCCAAATTGCATTCCTATAACCCTTCAGTCTCTCAGATTTGCAAGAAAATTTATTCTTTAACTGTTGTATGATCAAATCTGAATCCCCTTTGATATTTAAACATTTTACTCCCCTATCTATGCAAAGTTCTAAACCAAGGAGAAAAGATTCATACTCAGCCACATTATTGGTTGCATCAAACTTCAATCTATAAGCAAACTTTGACACTTTACCATTTGGAGCTTGAAGCACAATTCTGGCACCTTTTCCTGCTCTAGAAAAAGCACCATCAAAGTTCATGTACCATACTTTGTCTAACTCATTATCTTGGACTTTATCTTCTAGGGGCACAATGGAGTTAGACAAAATGGCATAATTACCAAGAACTTCATCATCATATTTTTACTCATTTTTGGGGTTCTTAGGGTCTTCCACATGGTACTTTCTATACACTTCCCTAGTCAACTTGAAAGTTCTTCCATCTAGAGTAGGGAGGGTGGCATAAGATAGATCCATTTGTAAACTACCACCCAAATCTCCAGCTACCTTTCTATTCAACAACATTCCCAAAACATTCGGAACATCAATCACTACAATATCCATTTCAATCATAATACCCGAAAATACTGTTAACTACACTTGCAAACCCTTAATCAATCCATATACTTCAATTGTTTGACTATCCAAGGAAAAAATGTTATGATAAGGTTGAGATATTCTTAAGTTGAACTGTTCCATTACTTTCTTAGTCATAACATTAGAGCTTGCTCCTGAATCTAGCATGCAATTGTGTAACACTTTGTCATTCACAAGTAGAGAAAGGTAGAAAGGAAAATTCTTCTCATTTTTCCTATCCCAATTCTATAAAATCACTAGTACATCCTGGTAGGCCATGGCTGGTTTCTTTTCCACAACATTTTTAGGGGTTTTATCTATGGCTTTAAGTAACCTTTCCCTTTGAGAAGAGATCTTCATAATTTCTGACACTGGCACTAAAATATTTGCATTATTCAACCAACCACCTAAGTCAATGTTCAAATTTTCATTAATAGGTACATTAGACTTAGGAGGATTTGGTGATACCTTGGGAACRCTAGTTTGACCTTTATCATGACCTCTATTTCGATTCCTTTGGTGTGCAATGCCTTTATACTTAGCCATTTCTGCAATTTGTTGGGGTGTGGGCTTGGGCCCATAATTTTCTGTTGCCTKATCAAYAATACCATTCATGAAGTTTCCACTACTTCCATGACCACTAAAATTCATCCATTCATACATTCCTCCATAGTAATTTATACCACACATGTTTATTTGTTCATTTCCTTGGTTTCCATAATCATTATAACAATCCTCATGGAAAACTGGACAAGTAGCTTCCTCATGAAACTCACCACAAGGCCTACAATAAGGTATAACTTGATGATATACCAAGTTGGTGGATTCAAAAGGATTAGGTGGTATTTGATCATTTTGGGGAGGTCTTCTTGGCCACTTATCATTTGTCTTATGTTGTTGTCTATTATTCTAGGACCTCTCCATAGTAATCAACCTATTTTGCAAGGCATTGATCTGATTGGCATGGTTAATATCCATTTTCCTAATTAACTGGGTGAATTCCTTAATCCCGTCATTTGATGACTCTTGACCCTTTACTTCCTTATTCTTCTCATCATTATCCTTTGAGGAAGAACCTCTTGTGAAACCAAGAATATTGGACTTTCTAGCCTCAAGCATATTCTGTTCAATTCTTATAGCTGTAGCTTGTGCTACTTCTAAAGTTTGAGGATCCTTATCTCTTAAGGCATACCTCATTTCACCTTCATATGCCTCAATATAATAAATCAAAATTGCAGCATTGGAGGGCTTAATGTCCCTATGAAGGCTCTTCACCAAGCTATTAAACTTAGTGTTAAATTCAACCATAGTTTCATTTTCTTTCTTCTGGCTAGTGGTAAGAGCAAGAAGCTGAAATCTGTGTTCCTTTTGATCACCCAATCTCTTCCTAAACTCATTTAGTATTTCCTCAAGGGTGCTAAACTTAGCTGCGGAAAAATCAATAAACCATTCAACGCATCTCCTTCAAGAGAATATACAAACAAAGACATCTTTATGTCTTCTTCATCGTGACCCCTACAATATCTTTCCACACACATCTGAAAGTTGAGGATGTGGGACTGGACACTTATAGCATTGTTCCCCTGAAAGGTAGGAAACTTGTCAATGGACTTTTTAGGAACTGTATGAGGGGAACCTTGGATTGCTGCAAAGTTCAAAGGTCTCAAAAAGATACTCATGGTTAAGTTAGGATTATTAGTGGGATTATTAACAGTTTGTTAATTTTTTTTTTGGAACAAGTATTGAATATCAGTGAGTGCTTCTTCCCCAATAATTATAAGTAGCCTTCTAGGATCAAGGCAATTTAGCCTCCTCCCATAAACCTTTTTAGGTTTAGGAAAAGAATAAATCACTCCTTGTGAAGTGCTCCTAGTAGTATACTTGATAGATTTTTTCAATGGAGTCACCACTTGGAAAGGAAACACACAAAATCAACCAATAAAAGTTCAATGGATTTTTAGGGACTAAAGTTTTTATTACTCAGTTCTTAAAAAAAATTAAGTTGAGTTGTTTTGACCAAGGATAAATGACTTATCCCCGGCAGTGGTGCCAAAGATGTTGCCATCCTAATACACACTTGCAGATGTGAGAAAAGTCCAACTCACTTAGTGTGTCCTTGGAGGAACATTTCCTAGGTTCATAGTCCACACAGTCACCTTGACTGGAACCTCTTCCTTCTAGGCTTACTCCTAGGGAAGCCAAGGGGGGTAGACCCTAGTTACTAGATGTGATTTAACTTTGAAGTTCTAGGAGTTTGTTTTAATTTGTTAAAGGTTTAGGGGGGAAGACTAACCTATGATGCTAAGGCAGCAAATGCAAAGTGAAAGACTACTTATGTCAACCAGACCTTTTCCCTAAGTAAACTAAGACTAGTGCCTAAAGGTTGGGCAAGGGGTAAACTAAGTTTAAGGGAGTTTAGTTACAAAATATTACAAGTGTTACAAAATTACAACTATTCCACAACAAAAGATACTAGTACTTACACAATGAATAAGATATATTACACATCTATGAACAATATGGATAAGATACACATGATTACAAATAACCAAGATTAACAAGTGCTCAAAATGTGAGAGTTGAAAGATATTCAAAATGTTAACATCATTCACATAAGGCCAAGCATGCCCCAATAAAAATTGGACTTATTTTCAATGGAAACCACTAAAGAACTCAATATCTAACAATAAGATGCCTCCAATTAGGATGCGCTATCTCTTGAGGGATCACACCATAAAGAGCATAAACCAAAAGATACGAAGTGCTTAAAAAACAATTGCTCAATTAAACTTAAAAGATCTAACACTTAGATAATTACAACAAAATATTTCATGAAAGACAAAGATGTATGTGCTTGCAATGTAGTATTCTAAACAACCACAAGATGTATCAAATGAGAGGATTTCCTAGAAGACTAAGTGGTTAAGAGTTGTTGAAAGTTTTTACATATTTTTAATTACCCCCCCCCAACCTTGCCCCCTCCCTAACTAAGTGTCAAAACTTACTCCTCCTCCTCCTATTTCCAAATAACTGTCGGATGCTCAATATAGTAAGGCAATTAGGCCCACCCTAGATTTCACGGTTAGCCCTAAAGTCTAAGTACTACCTCCCGGAAAGGACACATCATGTGCGCCATGAGACAGTCCCATGCCTACACCTTCCATTGTTTTCCTCAAACCCATTTTAGATGGTGAATATGGTGGAATTAGGTGTCCTAGTTGGTCTAATATATTGTTATGACTTAGGACTAAGTTTTAAGATGTGTTGCGGGTGTTTTAGATAAGTTTTAGGTGCCCAAAATTAGTGAACTATGCCCAAAACCAAAACTGTAAATGATTGTTGTGAATGTGTTGCAGAATGTGAATCTAAAGCTTATGAACACATCAAAACTTGTAAAGAAAAGCTGAATTACATGAGCTACTCCATCATCATTTACTTATCATGCATGTGCAAAACTTGAAAGATATAAGTGAGATGACAGACAAGAAAAACTTGTCAAAAATAATAGAAACTTGCCTTAAGTTGTGATCATTTATCCATGAAGTAAATCCATAAATGAACAAGACTTTCTGAAAATAAAACTAAGATCTACACCATGTACATGCTCTATGTCTAAATTGAAGTAGTGGATGGAAAATGCCTTAAGAGATAGATGGATTGCATATTTAAAGGATTACTTCAAAAACATATAAACCATGAGAGATTGCACTTGATAAAAATTAGAGCATGGCAATGAAACTATGCCTTGAGGGATTAAACTAAAATGAGCATGTGTGAGATGTCTACTATAGATTATTTTAACCATGTAAATAACAATAAACATCAACACACATTTATCATCCTATCCATATGATATGGAGGGTTTCTCTCCCAAGGTGTAGGCAATCTAGTTAAGCAAAACTTGAAATATATTGTAGCAAACCACTCACAATGGAACAAGGTGGAGGCAAGCCTACCAATGGTGTGCCAAAGAGGGTTGGAAATAAAAGATAAACAATTATTATTGAATTCATAGTCACACAACCTTGTCCTAATGACAAGTGGGGCAATAAATAAAAGAATGCTGAAATAAATCTATGCCCTAGCCCAACAATTTTTGGGAGTTGGCTGAGCCAATCACTCTCCCAAGGTGTAGGCACTAACTAATTGCAAAAAATAAATTACAATGGATTAAATGAAACAATAAAATGCAAGCCTCAAGGGAACTTCCCAAGTGCTTGCTACAATACTAGAAATGAGTGAGAGAAGAGAGACACTTGTTACCCACTCAAAGGTTGATATGTTGATGTGTTGTGTGGGTGAATTTCAACAACATATCCCCTTGTTCCTGGTAAGAATCTACAAAAAACAACAAGCAAATGCTTGTTGGAAATGTTGCAAAACACAAAAATGTTAAGAAAAGTTTTTGGTTTCTACGCAGAAATTTTTCACAAAAAAATCTCCAAATGAAAGTAAAATTATTTGACCTATCTAAGATGGTTATTAAACTGAAATATAAATGAAATGAGTGCAGAAATATAGGACTAAGTAAGCTAGGAGTTTGAGAAGGCTTTGAGGGGAGAATTCTTCTTGAGGCTGGGTAGGTTAGGAATGACTCCTATTTCCCTTTTACATATTAACACTAACCCATTAACTCAAATTTACAAAAATTACATTTTTTACTTAGCAATAAAAATTGTCGTTTTGATCGGCTGACACTTCGGATGGACAAACACCTAGCTAAGTTTGTCTGACTAAGATGAAACTTGTCCCAAGGGTGTAGGGGGTGCCTTTCCATTTTATTTGAGCACAAATACCCCTATCAAAAACCCAAAGGCCTATTTTTTACAATAATTGCTCAAAAACAATCAATTAATTAATTAATTAAAATCTTAACCTTAGAAAAATTAATTAAATTTAATTAATTAAAAAAAACCTATCTAGACTCAATGAAATTTCGTGAAACTTTATAATATGTATTACATGGTCATTTACATTATTCTTAAACAATAGCTACCGAAGGATGAGACCATTAGAACGTCGTTCACCACTTTGGAGGAATTATTGCAGGTGTGAGGGAAACACTCAAGGGAAATCAACAAGGCTGAAAAGCCCAATTGACAACCTGAGGATAAAAAAACCTCGGTGAAAATAAATCTCCCAATGAAAAAATCTCAAGCTACCTGATCTAAATATGATCCATGTAGACCTATTACATTATTAACCCACACAAGGGTGCATAAATTTCGTTTACAAAATTTTGTGTTGGAGGCATAAATTGCCTAGTAGAACCAAACTGTCTTCGACAAATTAGCATCTGATGATGCCTCTCTTCATGGCACATGGATTTGACCCCCTAGTTGAATAGGTGGTCAACAGGAGGAAACTTCATTGTTGGGTTTGTGTTGTTTGTGTTTGCCATTGAAGAAACCACATAGAGTTGTGCATCCTTTAGAGGCAGTCTATTGTTGGGTATGCTTGCTTGATGTGTTGATGCAATCTTTCCATTTGAAGCAACATCTATTTTCTGCACAAACAAGTATTTGGGTTGGTGCTTGTCTCTTTTTCCATTAGTTGTATCATTCATACATCTTGTATTTAGTTGTATCTCTTATATATTCTTTAGTTGTAACTCTGTATTTAGTTCGTCTATCTTTGTATCTAATATTGTGATATTGTATCTAGTTCTAAGTTTCACTCTTTGTAATCTTGTGTAACTCTTGTAAAATATATCTCCCTTAAAATCTAGTTGACCCCTTTCCCAATCTTAGGCACTAGTCTTTAGTTGTCTTAGGAAAGGGCTTGTCTTTGCATTGAATTGTTGCACATTGCATTGTTGTTTTTGCATATAGGCTAGATTCCCCCAAACCTTTAACTAATTAAAACCAACTCCTAGAAATTAAATTATTAACTTCACATAGTAATTAGGGTCTACTCCCCTTAGTTTACCTAGGAGTAAGCCTAGACGGAAGAGGTTCAAGTTGAGGTGGCAGTGGGCTTTGAACCTAGGCATTGTGCCTCCAAGGACACACTAAGTGAGTTGGATTTAGCTCATGTTTGCAAGTGTGTATAAGGATGAAAACATCTTTGGTGTCATTTTTGGGGATAAGTCTTTTATCCTTGGTCTAAACGACTTAATTAATTTATTTTTTAAGAACTAAGTAATAAACTTTAGTCCCTAAATTTTTTTGAGTTGCATTGGTTGTTTTTGTTTGCTTTCTCTTCAAGTGGGGACTCCATTGAACAAATTTGTCAATTATACTAATAAGATCACTTCACAAGGAGTGATTTATTCTTTTCCTAAACCTAAAAAGGTTTATAGGAGGAGGATAATTTGCCTTGCCCCGAGGAGGTTGCTTGAAAGTCTTGGAGAAGAAGCACTCACTGATATCCAATACTTGTTCCAAACTAATAATAATAAATCAATTGTTAATACTCCCACTAATAATCCTAACTCAACCATGAGTATGTTTTTGAGGCCTTTGAATTTTGCAGCTATCCAAGGGGCTCCTCACGCGATTCCTGAAAAGGCCATTGATAAGTTGCCATGTTTTCAAGGGAATAATGTTGACAGTGTTCACTCTCATATTCTGAATTTTGATCTATGTGTTTTAAAGTATTGTAATGGTCATGATGAAGAGGATGTTAAGATGACATTATTTGTGTACTCTTTATAGGGTGATGTTGTAGAGTGGTTTTCAAAGTTTGATCCTAAAAAGTTTAGCACCCTAGATGAAATAGTGACAGAGTTCAAGAAAACATGGTGTGACCAAAAGGAAAACAGATTTTTACTAGCTTCCCTTAGTTCAAGTCGGAGAAAGGAAAATGAAACTGTGGATGAATTTAACAAAATATTTACTGACTTGGTGAAAAGTCCCCCTCAAGATATAATGCCTTTAGAAACTGCAATTTTGATTTACTATATGGAAACGTTTGAGGGGGAAATGAGATATAAACTAAGGGATAAGGATCCTCACACTCTTAAGGATGCACAAGTTATGGTTATGAGGATTGATAAGAATATGTGTGAAGCTATGAAATATAATATTCCTGGATTTACTAGATGAAATTCTTCACAACCTTATGAAGAGAAGAAAAGGAAAGTTGAGAATCAAGGATCTCCTAATGATGATATTAAAGAACTCACTCAATTGATTAAACAAATGGAAATTAATCATGCCAATCAATTGAAGGAACATGTTAGTCAAATGAATGTCATGCAAAATAGGTTGATAGCCATGGAAAGGGGTCAATCAAGTAGGACCCAATATAGGCCACATGATAAATGGCATAAGAGACCTCCTCCCCAAGATCAAAGACCACCAAATCCATTTGAGTCCATTAGCTTGTTTGACCACCAAGTTATTCCTTATTGTAGACCTTGTGGATAGTTTCATGAAGAATCAACTTGCCAAGCCTTCCTTCACCTTTGTGATGAGATGAATCCTTATAGAGAAGAAAATGAACAAGTTAATATGTTTGGCTATGAGTATAATGTTGGCATGTATGATTGGATGGATTTGATGGAACATAGTGAGGGGGTAAATTGCATGAATGATGTTGTGGTGGATAAGGCAACACACAAGTTTAGTCCAAAGCCTAATCTGTGACAAGTAGCTGAAATGGATAAGTATAGAGGCATTACCTATCAAAGAAATGGAAACAGAAGTCAAGATAAAAATCAAGCAAACATTCCCAAGGTATCCCCAACCCCTCCTAAGTCAAATGTGTATGCAAGCTCAGATTTAAATATTGACTTGGGTGGATGGTTAAGTAATGCAAAGATGTTGGTGCCTGTGTCGAAAATAATGAAGATTCCTTCTCATAGGGAGAAGCTACTCAAAGCCATAGAAAACCCTTCTCAGAGTAAGGTTGACATTCCACCATCAGTAGCTTATCAGGATGCACCTGTTATTTTGTAAAATATGGATAGGAGAAATGAAAATAATAGACCTTTGTACTTCTCTTTGTTCATGAATGATTTTATCCTTCACAATTGTATGCTTGAATCAGAAGCTAGCTCAAATGTTATGACTAATAAAGTAATGGAACAATTGAACTTAAGAATGACCTTATCATAACATTTGTGCTATGGATAGCAAGACAATTTAGGTGCATGCTTTTATTAAATGATTACAAGTACATTTGGTTACATTCCCAGACATTATGATTGAGATGGACATTGTTGTGATTGATGTGCCTGATGCTTGTGGTATATTTATTTCTAGGAGGACTGTTGCAGATTTGGGTGGTAATTTGCAAATGTATTTAACTTATGCCACCATTCCAACTCCCAATGGTTCCATGTTCAGATTAAATAGAGATTTGGAAAGAAAGTATCATGTGGAAGATCCTAGGAGAAAGCATAATGAGATTGTGTATCGTGAAGTAAAAATGGGATGTTATGAAGTTGAGTCTACTTCTCCAACATCTACCAAGATGCAACTTGATGATGAACCCCCAAACATTTGTAGTGTTTGGGACACTGTGGATTCTTTTGATGGTGTTTTGCTTGAGGAAGGTTTGGATGAAATGAATAGTGATTTGACTCCTCTAGATTTAGAAAATCAATTGGATTTTTCAGTTGAAAATGTGTTATCATCTCAACCTTCATCAGAGGAATTAGTTAGATGCCAGAAGAAGTCATAGGGAAGTCTTGGGCCAGACCCTCCTTATTTTTCAGAAATTGGGAAAATCAAAGATAGAATGTGTGATGAAAATTTGATGGAAAGTAGTAAGGATGATAAGGTTAATATTGATAAAGTAAAGTATATCATCCCTATGAAGAGGTATGCCAAGCCTTTTAAGGAAATATTAAGTTCAGAAACTTCTCACTTGGCACCTATGCAAAATCATCAATTTTTTTTTAAGGAGGATTGTCCTAGCAACAAAGATTCACATGAGAAACTCAAAAGCCAACATAAAGTGTATCAGTCTTCTAGCAACTCTTCTCAACCAGTGGGATGACATAAAGTTTGACATGCTAGTGAGAGGACTCCACCTTGAAGTGTTTCTTCATATGGAAACTTGGTGTCCAAAGGGACATCCTTTCTAACGTATCTCTAACCCTTCTCCTTGTATTACAATTTTGTATTACTTCATTTCATTATGTTATTATGTACTTAAATGTTTTTATTGTATCATAGTTTCATTCTATAATCATAGCTATTGTACAATAGTTACATCATTATGTAATTGTTGTTTATAACATTTCATTTTGTTCTATATAAGTATATTTATGTTGGGTATTGGTGAGCACTCTGTTTTGTAGAGTCTGGATTCTCTTATTCTCTCCTCCACAAGTGAAGATCAAACACATGTCCCCATGTGGAGCCATATGTTGACCACCTATTCAACTAGGGGGTCAAATCCATGTACCATGAAGATATGCACCATCAAATGCTACCGAGTCAAAGACTTGCTGGTTCTACAAGGGAGTTTTTGCCTTCAACACATCTTTTTGTAATGGAATTTCCACTCCCTTGCATGGTGTTATCACTGAAATTTTGTCTGCACATGGTTACAAGAACTCAGTATCGTCAAATAGTAATGAATTCATTCATGGACCTGAATTAATACCACAGCATTCAGAAAAGGTCAAAAACTATACAAAGTAGTGAAAATTGAAGAGCGCTTTGCATACATTGGGCGCGTGCACACATGCGCAGAACAGGAACGTACAAATCGCGCACAGGCACATGATGCGCGACTGTTAGTGCAAAAATCCGTGCACCTGCTAAACGACGCATTTATGAATGTGGTCAGCCTCCCAACCACTTATGGTTCAGCTCCCAAGCCGATTTGACCTCCAAATCCGGGCTGGATCTAAATGGTGGGTTGGTCAAAGACCTAAGAATGCCCTAAATGGCCTCTTTTCACACTACAAAGTAGTTGAACAAAAGCCCAAAGCAATACTATAAAAATCCATGAATGCACCTCATTTTCTCAAGGAATTCTAAGTAATTTTATGCTGCCTATATTGTTTTAAGGACTCCATCCTTGACAAGAGCACATTGGCACCATTACATTGGGCAATCCATCTCACCATTGAGTGGATTTGCAAAGAGTTCTTTCATTACCATTTTCCATTTTTCTTGTTGTAAGAAGAGCTACTAGTGAGGGTCCAAGAGCCTTCCCTTGGAGGAAGAAGGGACTCATAGTCCCCTTTCTTCTTGGTGCTTTGTTTTCATCAATAGATCAGCCTCAAAAAATTGGTGACA
>ML793955.1:432150-447629 GCA_009831015.1 Picea engelmannii
CACTAATATGTTGCGCCTCTTTCGTCACCTTGGTGAGAAAATAAGAGGTGCTTGCAAGCTCAGTTGGGTCTGCTGAGTAGGACAGCTATAGAGGAAAGAGTTAGAGAAAGAAAAAAAGAAAAAACTATAATTAAGAATTAAACTAATAAAAACTAAAATCATGAGCATAGGGACATAGAGATAACAAGAACAAAAAGACCCATGTCACCAATGTTTTGAGGCTGATCTATTGATGAAAACAAAGCACCAAGAAGATCGGGTCCTACCGGTTCCTTTTTTTCTCCAACAGATCGCTCTGAACGATCCCACTATTTCTCTATCTTACAACAACATTCTCAATAGAAGAAACATTGATGGATTTCAGCTATACGTATGCTCCTAACCTCATCCATTGGGGGGCATCTGTTATCACTGAAATTTCATCCACACATGGATACAAGAACTCAGCATTGTCAAATAGTAATGAAGTCATTCATGGACCTGAATTAATACCACAACATTTAGAAAACGTAAAAAACTATACAAAGTAGTGAAAAATTGAAGAGTTCTTTGCATACATTGGGCACACACACGCATGTGCGGAACATGAACGTACAAATCGTGCACAGGTGCACGATGCGCGACTGTTAGTGCAAAAATCTGCGCACCTGCTAAACGACACATTTATGAATGTGGTCGGCCTCCCAACCACTTATGGTTCAGCTCCCAAGCCGATTTGACCTCCAAATCCGGGCTGGATCCGAATGGTGGGCTGGTCAAAGGCCTAAGAATTCCCTAAATGGCCTCTTTTCACACTACAAAGCAGTTGAACAAAAGCCCAAAGCAATGCTATAAAAAGCAATGAATGCACCTCATTTTCTCAAGGAATTCTAAGTAATGTTATGTTGCTTATATTGTTTTAAGGACTCCATCCTTGACAAGAGCACATTGGCACCATTACATTGGGCAATCCATCTCACCATTGAGTGGATTTGTAAAGAGTTCTTTCATCACCATTTTCCATTTTTCTTGTTGTAAGAAGAGCTACTAGTGAGGGTCCAAGAGCCTTCCCTTGGAGGAAGAAGGGACTCATAGTCCCCTTTCTTCTTGGTGCTTTGTTTTCATCAATAGATCAGCCTCAAAAAATTGGTGACATGGGTCTTTTTTTTCTTGTTATCTCTATGTCCCTATGCTCATGATTTTAGTTTTTATTAGTTTAATTCTTAATTATAGTTTTGTTTTTATTTTCTTTCTCTAACTCTTTCCTCTACAGTTGTCCTGCTCAACAGACCCAACTAAGCTTGCAAGCACCTCTTATTTGCTCACCAAGGTGACGAAAGAGGCGCAACACATGGGAAAATAATGTAATAGGTCTCCATGTATCATAATTAGGTCAGTTACCTTAGGAATTCATCATTAGAGGAGTCCCTTTCACTGAGTGTTTTTTTTCCTCAGGTTATTAGTTTGGCCTAACCATCCTTATTAATTTCCCTTGAGTTTTTCACTCACACAAATAATTTCTCCAAAGTGATGAAAGACGTTCTAATGGTTTAGCCCTCTGACAGCTAGTGTCTACGAATTTTGTAAATGACCATGTAAGATATCTCTGAAAATTTTGCAGAATTCCGTCGAGTCCAGATAGGATTTTTTAAATTTATTAAAAGTGCCTAAGTTGGGTAATTTTAATTAAAATTTGATGAAAAATGTAAAAACTAGGTCCTTGGGATTATGCTAGGGGTATTTGTGCTCAAAATAAATGGAATGAGAATCCCTACACCCTTGGACCAATTTTCAACACAATTGGGCAAGTTTTTCTAGGTGTTTGTCCATGAGGAGTCTTGGTCATTCAAAAACAACAATTTAATTGCTAGTCATGACATAATCAAAATGTCATTTTTTCTAATTTTGAGCTAAATGGTTAGATTAAAGGTGGGAGATGATGCCTAAACCTTAGACTAACCCTTCCTAACCCCTTTCTCACCCTCATAACCCTTTCCCACCTAGCCACCACTTCATATTGTTTGTCCCCCTAGAGAAGTTGTGCCCCCCTCCTTGAGCAAACTTTAGAAAATGAAAATTTAAGATGATTTGGGCCCACTCTCCCCTAGTGTGCCCTCCTAGGCTTTCCACCTCACCCATTGACTAAGCATTTCCTCTCCAACTCATGCGATCTCATCAATCCTCAACCTAAACCTAAAAATCTGCCCCCCTCCTTGAGATGCTCAATCTTCCTTGGGTTTTGACACTTGGCTTGCATCCAAGAGGGGTAACTTTGTCTTTCAAAGTATAAATGAATGCCCTCTCTCCCTCATTTCTCACCAATTATATTGCTATTTGTTACTCTACCCAATTTTCTCCTCACTCTCCCCATCTCTCCGATCTTGCTCTCATCCATTCTCTTGCTCTAATCTTTGGAGAGGAACTTGTTGCAAGTATTTGCAACAACTTCCTACTTGTTAATAGAATGATTTGGAAGACAAATGGTGTGTTAAGAGTATTCTTGGTGCATCTATGATTTGAGGTGATATTGCTTGGTTTTTATTTGTGTAAGCATTATTTATATCTCGAGTAGAATTATCAACCAAATGATTTTGCTTGGGTAGATCTACAATAGTATTATTGTGGATCTAAGTGAGTAGAGTTTAGATTTGCAAAGTATTTTGTTTCCTATAATTTATCTATTCACCATTTTCTCTTGTCTTGTAGTTTCTTCACAAGTATTTGCAGGTTGCTTCAAGGGGTTTGAAAGGCTTGTTTCAGATTTGGAAACTTGCCCTCCTCATCCATTTTGAGCCTCTGAAATTTGTGCAAGTTATTTCTGTTCTTTACATTCATATTTTTGGGTTTTCTAACACTTAGAATAGGTCATACAAATATTTGCATCTTGCTGAAATTTTTATGCAGAAAATTTTTGTGTAAAAACAAAAAAATTATTTCACTTTGGTTGTCTTTTGCAACATCTCCAGCAAGATTTTGCTTGCTGGTTTTGCGAATTCTCGCCGGTACAAGGGGAGGTGATTCCCATTTTGGGACACAAAACACTCAAGAATAGCCTCATATTGTTGGGTAACATAACCCTCTTCTTTCTCATCTTTTCTAGTAAATGTAAGAAAACCCAAGGGAGTCCCAAAAGGGCTTGCACTTCTCATATTGTAATTTTCTGCAATTTAGTTCTTTAGTTTGTGCCTACATATTGGAGTGAGTTTGGCCCAGCGAACCCCCAAAACCATAAGGCTAGGATTGTTATTTATTTTCTGAAATATTTCATTCTTTTGTTTGCTCCACTTGTCATTAGGACAAGGTTGAGAGGCTAGGTTTATTTCAACATTTTATTTCAAGTTGTTTCAACCCACTTTGGCACAAAAAAGGAAGGCATGTCTCCACCTTGTGCCATTGTTTGTGGTTCTCTTAGCTTAGTTTATTTTTCATCATTTAATTTCAACTTGTTTTCTTATACCTTGGAGTGTGCTTGGCCTATCCAACCCCCAAAATCGTAAGCCTGGTATCAGTTTTACTTCTTCATGTGTTGAATGGTTAAAATGATCTAGAAGTAGAAGTAATAATCTTAATGCTAATTTAGGCCCATGGAGGCATGGATGTTTTATGATTCTCTTTAATATTTCCTCTCCATTTGCAATCTCTACTTAGTTCAAGTACATTTTCTTTCATCTTTATTTCACAAGTAATTTACTTATCTTGTGATATCATGGGCATGGCATAATTTCAATGGTTTAAGGAAAACATATCTTTTAATTTTTGCAAGTTAGATGCTTAAGTACTACATGTTATTTCAAGTTACATGCTTTTGTTGAGTACTTATTTTTACTTGGAAGCAATTTCCCTTTAGCATTCAAGCACTTGACATTTATCAAACACATCTTGCTCAACACACAAACTAACTTAATTTACCTTAGTCTCATAGGGCATAAAATTCAATAGACTTAATAGGGCACTCACTACTGACCCAACTTTTCCATCTAAACGAGGATTGTAAGGAAGCAACAGAAGGTGCTAGATTGGGGACAATCTCATGGTACTTGGTATCCTTTCCGAGATTACTTCTTTCCTTGGGTTGACCCATGGAGCTAGGGTGGGGCCTTGTTTGCCTCACTTCTTGAGAACCCAAGAATTATTTGGTACAAGCGGGGGGAGTTTTGAGGTTGACACTTAGTTACGACTCACTCTCTAACATAAGAACTTAATAATCCTTTTAATCCACTTTGACCTTGGTACATTTACTTTGGCATACATTTTATGGTTGACACTTAAATCTTGCAAGATGATGCAGGAGCATCTCCCATATCAAGCGAGCCAGCGCAGAGACAATCAGACAACTGGACAAGCACCAGCACAAGTTTTGAAAACACCTTGAAGTTGTTGTGCAATCTTAAATGAGCCATTAAGATGAGGTGCACTTGTATATTGTAATGGACCTTGAGTGGATTGCTCTCATCCTTAGTAGATAGACGACATTTAAAGTAGTTAATGCAGGTAGATAGAAATTTAATTCTAGATTAGATTATTCGAGAGCGCAAGAGGGAAATGGGATATAGACACCCTCATTGTGCATTTGTATTATTATTGATGCAGGAAGAGCATAGAAGAGAAGCAGAGAGATGTGGAAGAACACCCATGTACAGAGCTTGAATTAATAGAAGAGGTTGATTCAAATCCATGGTTTTGTGTTTGTTCTCTATGTATGTATGTTGACTGCTATGCTCATGAGTATTTACTTCCTGTTATGCATTTTCTTTATATGCTATGTATGAATGATTTCTTGCTGAGTGTTTGAAATCTGAGAAAGGAAGTAGGAGAAATGAGTTTCAATTGTTTCTCTATCTGAGCAAGGATTCCTGCAAGGAGTGCAATTGAAGTCATCCGCAAGGAGTGCGTTGACAGAAGGCTCAGATAGTTTAACTCTTGTTCTCGTTCACCCAGAAGTGAAATTGGGTTATAGGAGCCATGCAAGGAGTGTGCAGTCTAAGGAAATTCTCAGTTGTGAGTCTGAGTGGATCATTGAAGGACTATTGTTGCAAGTGTGCGCAAGGTCGAAGGAATTCAAGCAATTGAAGTGTTTGAAAATCTGCCGCAAGGAGTGCGTGCAAGGACCCTCTGTGAGGTTCGAAGTTGTGAAAATATCAGGAGGGATAAGACCTTCAAATCTGTTAAAGGATCACATAGGAAGTTAGTGTCGTGAAGTGTTTAAAAAGGCATTGCAAGTTTGCGTGCAGAAGGACAAATTATTGAGGAGAAACACTTGGTCCTCCATATAAATCATCAAAGGGAAGAGATCGACAGTCAGGAATCAATGGGGAGGATTAGTGAAACCCCGCCAGCTGTCAGATCTACCAGAGAAACGAGGAGGATACGGTTACATCCGGAGTTTAAGATCAAGGGATTGTGGACCGTCGGATCTGCACATAGTTACCCGTCAATCGTCCGATTTGATAGGAGTTGCATAGGGTTTAAGCCTTCGTGAGCAGAGGGGAAAATCTAGGAAGGCATCGAGATATTGAGGCATCGGTAATTCAGAGGTCAAAAATTTGAGACCTTTTTGAGTCTCACAACAGTGAAGGGATCATAGCCGTGGATCTCAGTTAAGACACGTGTCGGTTGACCGCTCGATCAGAGATTTGGTCATCGGGGTTCATAGGAGTGAGTGGTTTTGATTTTTTTCATTTGGCGAAGTCTGAGATTCGATCTGAACCACCCATCATTCGGGACGTGCATCAGAAGATTTGAAGAAGTCACAGTTCGGAAATTCGAGAGTCCTGGAGATGAGGGAAATGTTGCATCAGGAAACACGATATCCCGACAGCTAAAGGAGCGTGGGGCCACAGTAGTCGGTGAGAGGACAGGTGGCATACTATTTCGAAATTCGGGGAAAGGAAAGTCCTGAAACCATAGACATTAGGATTCGCGATATAGCGAAGTCCAAAATCTCGATGAGGTGATAAGGACGTGGATAGGTCAAACTCGTGATCACGTTGAAGTTTCGGTGTATCGGGGATCGGGGGTTGGTAAAGCGAGTTTTTTTGGACATCGCAAGTGAAGAAATCCCGATAGGAGGAACCCCAATAGAAAAGTAAAAGGTCATCATTGACTTACATCAGATTTCGGAGATATGAGGAGAAATAAACGCATGACCACAGGACTCGCGAAGTCGCCAAGTCCGATTTCCTGATAGAAGAAAGGGAGATCCCATGAGAGAGTTGTTGTGGGTGAAAATTTCCCGATAGGGAAATAGAAGAGCCTTTCAGTTCTTCGGGCCAAGGAAGGAGGAAAGATCCTGTGAGCAGACGTTCCTGAGGAGCGCGCCTGCGTCAAGTGGTATCAAAGCCCAAGAAAGAGTCTTTTCTTTCTATAGCAGAGAAGGGAAGGATTCACCATGCCGCCAAGGAGAAGGGATAAGCAATAAACTGACCCAGAGGAAAGGGAAAACCTGAGAAGAAGGGGTAGGCAAGTGCAGAATCCATAAATAGAGAGGGAAATGCATGATCTACGAGCCAGACTCGAAGACATGGAGACAACACAAAGACGCATAGTTGGCATTGGGGATCTTAGTGATTCCGAAAGTGAAGTTGAATCTGAACGTGAAGAAGAAGTTGCAGTCGAGGATGCAACAAATGAATGCTTAATCAAAGCTATTGCAAGGATGGGTGCAAAAGCAAAGATGGACATTCCAGTTTATGAGGGAAACTTGGATGCATAAGAGCTTCTAGACTGGATTAGAGCTCTTGACACATACTTCGACTATGAAGATGTTGAAGAAGATAAGAAGGTCAGGAATGTTGTCACGAGATTAAAAGGACATGCACCATTGTGGTGGGATGAACTACAAGCTGACAGACGTTGCAAGGGAAAGCAAAAGATCAAAATCTAGGATAGGATGATTGCGAAGATGAAAGAAAAATTCATCCCCAGGGACTATCAAATTACTTTGTTCAGGAGAATGAAAAACCTGAGACAAAAGCTGATGACGGTGAAAGAAAATCCGATGACGGTGAAAGAATACACTGAGGAATTCTACAAACTGAACATCAGAGCAGGTCATTGGGAGAGCGATGATGAGAAAGTTGCCAGATACATGAATGGTCTGAGATATGACATTCAGGATGAGATGAGCATGGTAACCATCCAGACTATGGAGGATGCTTATCATATGGCTTTGAAAGCTGAAGAGAATATGAGCTGAAGGTCAAAGGGGCCAAGGCAGAAGTCAGCCCAGAGGCAAATCGGTTGCCCAAGAAAAATATCAGAAGCCTAAGGAAGACTAGAGGAAACCTCAGACTCGAGTCGAGAGAGGTGGAAGTTAACAGCGAGGACAACATACTGAGCAGAGAGGAGATTATGCTGATAATAATACTTTTCCTCGTACCAGAGGTAGAGGAAGAGGAAGAGGTGGAGTAAACACATACTTCACGTGTGGAAAAAATGGGCACAAGTCTTATGAGTGTCCAGATAAAAAGAAAGATGGAGGAGAAGCTCACATCATCGAAGCACAGAGGCGAGATGTTGAGGTGGAAGATGTTGAAGGTGGAAGGTTGCTGATGATGAGAAAATTCCTTTTGACACCTGAGAAGGAGGTGGAAAGTTCAGTCCAAAGGACCAAAATTTTCAGGACTGCTTGCAAGACCAAGGACAGGGTATGCAAGGTCATAGTGGACAGTGGTAGCATGGATAATATCATTTCTACATAGATGGTAGAGAAGCTGGAGCTGGAGACGACTGATCATCCAAGTCCATACAGAGTTTTGTGGCTGCAGAAGGGACACCAGGTAAATGTCACTAAACAATGTTTAGTTGAATTCAAGATAGGTGGATATAATGATAAAATCTTGTGTGATGTTATTCCTATGGATGTTTTTCATCTATTGCTGGGTAGATCGTGGCAATATGATAGAAATGTGATTCATGATGGGAGGATGAACACATACACCTTGGAGAAGAATGGGAGGACACACATGTTGCTTCCGATAAAGGATAAGGAGGTTAAGCCGGAAGTAAGCAACATTGTACTTCTCATGAGTGGGAAGGAACTTCTTAATGAAGTTAAGAAGAAAGAAGAACCGCAATTCTTTGTGGTCAGGAAACCGAGGTTTGTTCTGACTAGCACAAGGGTAGATGATTTGCCAAGAGAAGTTCAGGAACTACTGGAAGAGTTTGATGACATATTAGTGGACAAATTACCTCGTTCATCGCCACCGATGAGAAGTGCGAGTCACCATATCGATCTCATACCAGGAGCCAGTTTACCAAATAAATCCACGTACAGATTGATGCTGCAAGAGAATGAAGAGGTTAAAAGGCAGGTCCAGGAGTTATTGGACAAAGGTTTGGTCAGGGAAAGCTTGAGTCCATGTGTTGTTCCAACAGTACTCAGTCCAAAGAAAGATGGAGGCTGGAGGATGTGTATTGACTCAAGGGCGATCAACAAGATAACGATCAGGTACAGATTTCCATTGCCGAGGATGGATGATTTAATGGATTTCTTAAGTGGAGCAAAGTATTTTTCAAAAATTGATTTGAAAAGAGGATATCATCAGATTTTCATGAGAGAAGGTGAGGAGTGGAAGACAACATTCAAAACAAATGAAGGGCTGTACAAATGGCTTGTTATGTCGTTTGTCTTAACAAATGCGCCAAGTACCTGAATGAGGTTGATGAACGAAGTCCCGAGGGAGTTCATCGGGAAGTTTGTCATTGTGTATTTGGATGACATACTAGTTTACAGTAAGACAGTGGCAGAGCACTTGAAGCATTTGGCTACAGTGATGCAGAGACTACAACAAGAGAAGTTGTTGATTAACATGAAGAAGTCCTCATTCATGAAGACAGAGCTCATTTATTTGGGATTTGTTATTTCTGCAAATGAGTTGAGGATGGACCCAGATAAGGTGGAGGTAATTAAAAATTGGCCATCACCAAGGAACATATTTGAGGTGAGAAGTTTTCATGGATTGGCTAGTTTCTATCGAAAGTTCATCAGGAATTTCAGTGGAATTAGTGCAGCAATGATGGACACAGTGAAGAAAAGACATAAATATTTTCATTGGACAAAAGAGGCTGAGAAGAGTTTCAATCTATTGAAACAGAAGATCACGGAACAACCAATTTTCGTATTGCCGTATTTTCAAAAGACATTTCAGGTAAAATGCGATGAAAGCGGATTTGCGATAGGAGCGGTCTTGTGTCAAGATGACAGGTCGATTGCATATTTCAGCGAGAAGCTGAATGAAGTGAAAGTGAAGTACTCCACATATGACAAGGAATTTTATGCCATCATTTAGGCATTGAAAAACTAGAGGCACTATTTGATTCCAAAGGAATTTGTTTTGTATAGTGATAACCATGCATTACAGTTTGTGACTCAACAGGAGAAGTTGAATCAAAAACATGTAAAATGGGTTGAGTATATGAAAATTTTCACATTTGTGATTAAACATATTTCTAGTACTGCTAACAAAGTTGTTGATTCTTTGAGCAGGAAGTGTTTGTTGTTGCAGGAATTCAAAGTCAAAACATTGGGTTTTGATGATCTCAGAGACATGTACGCAGATGATCCAGACTTCAAGGAAGCATATGAAGCAGCTGAGAATCCAGTTCTCAGAGATAGAAGCCAGTGGGCTGAATACATGATCCAAGAAGGATTGTTGTTTAAAGGAAATCAACTGTGTATTCCAAATTGTTCCATGAGGGAGAATTTGTTGAAGGAGAAACACGGTGGAGGATTGGCCGGACACTTTGATCATGACAAGACATTTGCAAAGATGAGTGAGTCATACTTTTGGCCAGGGATGCGATCAGAGGTCAAGAGATTTGTGGACAGGTGCAGGATTTGCCAGCATTTGAAGGGGAGGAAGCAGAATGTAGGTTTTTATCAACCATTGCCCATACCTGAAAGGCTGTGGGATGCGATTAGCATGGATTTTGTATTGGGGTTGCCAAGAACACAAAGAGGTTCTGATTCAATCTTTGTGGTGGTGGATAGATTTTCCAAGATGGCACATTTTATCCCATGCCAGAAAACCAGTGACGCAACTCACATCGCGAACCTGTTTTCAAAGAAGTCATTCGACTTCACGGCTTGCCAAGGAGTATAGTTTCAGATAGGGATACAAAGTTTGTGGGAAATTTCTGGAGGACATTGTGGAAGAAGCTGGCGACTAACTTGATGTTTAGTTCAACTTATCATCCTCAGACAGATGGACAAACAAAAGTGGTGAACAAAAGTCTAGGAGACTTGCTGAGAGGCTTGGTGGCAGAACACCATAGCCAGTGGGACAACATATTACCACAGACAGAGTTTGCGTATAACGACTCAGTAAATAGGAGCACAGGTCAGAGTCCTTTTCAGATTTTTTATGGCATGCAGCTAAAGGGAATTTCTGAATTGAGGGATTCAGAACAGACTGCGACTAGGAGCACTAGTGCATAAGAATTCGCTGAGGCGATGAAAGAACTTCACAGCCAGGTGAAGGAGCGACTGCTGAAATCAAGCCAAGAATATAAACACAGAGCCGATCAACATAGAAGACAACTTCAATTTGAGGTTGGTGACTTAACTCTGGCACATTTGAGAAAGGAAAGGTTCCTGAGGGGAACATACAATAAATTGAAGATGAAGAAAATCGGACCATGCAAGGTCTTGAAGAAAATTGGAGAAAATGCTTATAAGATTGAATTACCCGATGGGATCGAAATTTCTCCGATATTTAATGTCTCAGATTTGTACCCATACAAAGCTGAGGAAGCAGAAAATGAGCAGCCAGTGATCCAGTGGACAAAGAAAATGCCAGTTGCAGAGAAGCCGCAGATGGAGTGCATACTGGACAAGAAAGTGAGCAAGAGGACCAGGCGGAAAGAATACTTTGAGTATCTGGTCAAATGGAAGAACCATCCAGTGGAAGATGCCAGTTGGGAGACTGAAGAGGAGTTACAGAAGCATGGACAGACCGTGTAGGAGATCATGAATAGGAGCCCATGAAAGTTTTCAAGCGAGGGAGTATGATGCAGGAGCATCTCCCATATCAAGCGAGCCAGCGCGGAGACAATCGGACAGCTGGACAAGCGCCAGCACAAGTTTTGAAAACACCTTGAAGTTGTTGCATGATCTTAAATGAGCCATTAAGATGAGGTACACTTGTATATTGTAATGGACCTTCAGTGGATTGCTCTTTTCCTTAGTAGATAGACGACATTTAAAGTAGTTAATGCAAGTAGATAGAAATTTAATTCTAGATTAGACTATTCGAGAGTGCAAGAGAGAAATGGGATATAGACACCCTCATTGTGCATTTGTATTATTATTGAAGCAGGAAGAGCATAGAAGAGAAGCAGAGAGTTGTGGAAGAACACCCATGTACAGAGCTTGAATTAATAGAAGAGGTTGATTCAAATCCATGGTTTTCTATTTGTTCTCTGTGTATGTATGATGAATGCTATGCTCATGAGTATTTACTTCCTATTATGCATTTTCTTTATATGCTATGTATGAATGATTTCTTGCTGAGTGTTTGAAATCTGAGAAAGGAAGTAGGAGAAATGAGTTTCAATTGTTTCTCTATCTGATCAAGGATTCCTGCAAGGGGTTCAGTTGAATTCATCCGCAAGGAGTGCGTTGAAAAAAGGCTTAAATAGTTTAACTCTTGTTGTCATTCACCCAGAAGTGAAATTGGGTTCTAGGAGCCATCCAAGGAGTGCGCGGGCTAAGGAAAGTCTTAGTTGTGAATCTGAGTAGAGCATTGAAGGACTGTTGTTGCAGGTGTGCGCAAGGTCGAAGGAATTCAAGCACTTGAAGTGTTTGAAAATCTGTCGCAAGGAGTGCGTGCAAGGACCCTCTTTGAGGCTCGAAGTTGTGAAAATCTCAGGAGGGATAAGACCTTCAAATCTTTTGAAGGATCGCATAGGAAGTTAGTTCCATGAAGTGTTTAAACAGGCGTTGCAAGTTTGCATGCAAAAGGACAAATTATTGAGGAGGAACACTTGGTTCTCTGTAGAAATCATCAAAGGGAAGAGATCGACGGTCAGGAATCAGTGGGGAGGATTAGCAAAACCCCACCAGCCGTCAGATCTGCCAGAGAATAAAGGAGGATATGGTTACATCTGGAGTTTAATCTCAAGGGATTGTGGACCGTCGGATCTGCACATAGTTACCCATCAACCATCCGATTTGATAGGAGTTTCATAGGGTTTAAGCCTTCGTGAGCAGAGAGGAAAATCTGGGAAGGCATCAAGATATTGAGGCATCGGGAATTCAGAGGTCAAGAATTCGAGACCTTTTTGAGTCTCGCAATAGCAAAGGGATCATAGCCATGGATCTCAGGTAAGACACGTGCCGGTTGACCGCTCGATCGGAGATTTGGTCATCTGGGTTCATAGGAGTGAGTGGTTTTGATTTTTTTCATTTGGCAAAGCTTGAGGTTCGATCTGAACCGCCCATCATTCAGGACGCACGTCAGAAGATTTGAAGAAGTCAGGGTTTGAAAATTCGAGAGTGCTGGAGACAAGGGAAACGTTGCATCAGAAATCACGATATCACGAAATGCGATATCCCAACAACTAAAGGAGCGTGGGGCCACAGGATTCGGTGAGAGGACAGGTGGCATACTGTTTCGGAATTCGGGGAAAGTAAAGTCCCAAAACCATAGACATTAGGATTCACGATATAGAAAAGTCCAAAATCCCGATGAGGTGATAGGGACATGGATAGGTCAAACTCGTAAGCACATCGGAGTTTCGATGTATTGGGGATCGGGGGTCGGTAAAGCGAGTTGTTTTGGACATCGCAAGTGCCGAAATCTCCATAGGAGGAACCCCGATAGCAAAGTAAAAGGTCATCATTGACTTACATTGGATTTTGGAGAATCGTGAGAAATAAACGCGTGACCACGGGACTCGTGAAGTCGCAAAGTCTGATTTCCCGATAGAAGAAAGGGAGATCCCATGAGAGAGTTGTTGTGGGTGAAAATTTCCCGATAGGGAAATAGAAGACCCTTTCAGTTCTTTGGGCCGAGGAAGGAGGAAAGATCCTGTGAGCGGACGTGCCTGAGGAGCGCGCATGTGTCACAAGAACTATATTTTCCATTTAATTCATGCAAGCTCATTTCAGTGTTGTGGATGATTAACTAAGTGATTTTTAGTTGTGCCCTTGCCCTTGGAGGCTTTCATTGAGAAAATTAATTTTCAGTTTAAGTTGTGTATTGGTTTGTTGGATTGTCCCCTTGAAGTTGCACATCCTTTCGAGACAACTCCATTGTTGGGTTTGTGTTGTTTGTGTTTACCATTGAAGAAGCCACATAGAATTGTGCATCCTTTGGAGGCACTCTATTGTTGGCTATGCTGGCTTGATGTGTTGATGCAATCTTTCCATTTGAAACAACATCTATTTTCTGCACAAACAAGTATTTGAGTTAGTGTTTGTCTCTTTGTCTATTAGTTGTATCATTCATACATCTTGTATTTAGTTGTATCTCTTAGATATTCTTTAGTTGTAACTTCGCATTTAGTTCTTCTATGTTTGTATCTAATATTGTGATATTGTATCTAGTTCTAAGTTTCATTCTTTGTAATCTTGTGTAACTCTTGTAAAATCTATCTCCCTTAAACTCTAGTTGACCCCTTGCCCAATCTTAGGCACTAGTCTTTAGTTGTCTTAGGAAAGGGCTTGTCTTTGCATTGAATTGTTGCACATTGCATTGTTGTTTTTTCATATAGGCTAGATTCCCCCAAACCTTTAACTAATTAAACCAACTCCTAGAAACTAACTTCTTAACTTTACATGGTAATTAGTGTCTACCCCCCTTAGCTTCCCTAGGAGTAAGCCTAGACAGAAGAGGTTCAAGTCGAGGTGACAGTGGGCTTTGAACCTAGGCATTGTGCCTCTAAGGACACACTAAGTGAGTTGGATTTAGATCACGTTTGCGAATGTGTATAAGGATGACAACATCTTTGGTGTCATTTTTTGGGATAGGTCTTTTATCCTTGGTCTAAATGACTTAATTAATTTATTTTTTAATAACTAAGTAATAAACTTTAGTCCCTAAATTTTTTTGACTTGCATTGGTTGTCTTTGTTTTCTTTCTCTTCAAGTGGCGACTCTGTTGAACAAATATGTCAAGTATATTACTAGGAGTACTTCACAAGGAGTGATTTATTCTTTTCCTGAACCTAAAAAGGTTTATAGGAGGAGGATAAATTTCCTTTCCGCTAGGAGGGTACTTAAAAGTCTTGGAGAAGAAGCACTCATTGATATCCAATACTTGTTCCAAACTAATAATAATCAATCAATTGTTAATACTCCCACTAATACTCCTAACTCAACCATGAGTATGTTTTTGATGCCTTTGAATTTTACAGCTATCCAAGGGGATCCTCACGCGATTCTTGAAAAGGCCATTGATAATTTGCCATGTTTTCAAGGGAATAATGTTGTCATTGTTCACTCTCATATTCTGAATTTTGATCTATATGTTTTAAAGTATTGTAATGGTCATGATGAAGAGGATGTTAAGATGATATTATTTGTGTACTCTTTAGAGGGGTATGTTGCAGAGTGGCTTTCAGAGTTTGATCCTAACAATTTTAGCACCCTAGATGAAATAGTGATAGAGTTCAAGAAAATATGGGGTGACCAAAAGGAAAATAGATTTTTACTATATGCCCTAAGTTCAAGTCAGAAAAGGGAAAATTAAACTATGGATGAATTTAACAAAAGATTTACTGACTTGGTGAAAAGTCTCCCTCAAGATATAATGCCTTTAGAAGCTACAATTTTGATTTACCATATGAAAACCTTTGAGGGGGAAATGAGATATACACTAAGGGATAGGATCCTCACACTCTTAAGGATGCACAAGTTATGGCTATGAGGATTGATAAGAATATACGTGAAGCTAGGAAATATAATATTCATGGCTTTACTAGAGGAACTTCTTCCCAACCGTATGAAGAGAAGAAAAAGAAAGTTGAGAATCAAGGATCTCCTAATGATGGCATTAAAGAAATCACTCAATTGATTAAACAAATGGAAATTAATCATGCTAATCAATTGAAGGAACATGTTAGTCAAATGAATGTCATGAAAAATAGGTTTATAGCCATGGAAAGGGGTCAAGCAAGTAGGACCCAAAATACAACGACCCAAAAGCTGAATTTTTTTTCAAAGATACTTGGATATGTTTTCACACTTTCATAGCAATTTCATGGTCTGAATCATTATAGAAAACAATTTATAGCGAAAATGGTGAGATGACCTGTAAATAACATACCTTAGAAAGCACCATCAAAAGAATTTATCCTTCCTTGCATTTTGGTCTTCTTTTCTTCACCTTCACTCAGAATTTCGATTTAGATATCCTTGGTTACCTCAGAAACATATAGATATTCAATATTCTCAAGTGTGATTCAAATGTGAGAGCCTTGCGTCTTATTTATACTCTCCAAGTAGCTTCCTTAAAAACATCTTCTAGGTCACTTGGCCCACTTTCCTTATTTTAGGG